>JANAVB010016798.1:810901-944155 GCA_029216955.1 Iris pallida | reverse complement strand
TCCTCGGGGACGTCGGGATCTGCTGCTCTGTTGGTGAACCATTTCTCCGGACTATCTTCTTGGAACACCGAGTTATTATAGATATTTGGAGGAATGCTACCCCCGGCTCCAGTGTCTCCCATAGATGTGGACGATTCTTCCAGTGCGGCAGATTTCATCTTTGAGCGGGTACCTTGGTAAACTTCTCTGCGACGGCGGTAGACATCCGTTTAGAAGAAATTTTCTTGGTTACACCGGTTAAAATTTTCGGGCTGGAGACATTTGTTTTTTTTCTCTTCCGCTGCCAGGAATCTTCAGAGCAGAATTACAAGAGGTGACGAGAAGCGCCTCTTCTTCTGAGCTTGGGTGTTACAGCCTTTGGAAGACGGACCGCCGATCTTTTTGTGCTGCTGCCTTGCTGCAGCAACAGTTGACTATGACTTGGGTGCATTGATGTATTTGACAGGACTCTTTGCACGTCAAATCTTCGTCTTTTTCATACGCTTGTGAAGAATCACGTTGTGCAGGTTACCTGCTTATGGGCTAATGAGTGCATTGGCCTCCTGTCTGCTCCGTGATGTGGGGGTGGCGTGAGTACTCGCCCCTGATCCTTCTTAGGAGATTCTTGATAACTATCCCGTTCGTTGGCCGTTGGGGCTGGACACGAATAGTTTTGTACAACTTCCATCAAGGGCCCGAGTAATAGTCATCGAGACGCCCTGGTAGTCAGAAGTCGGGGCAGCCGACTGAGCTCGTCGAGCCTGTGCTGCCCGAGACTTCTTACTCCTAGCACCTGAGAGTGTGTGTAGGAAAGTCCAAGCTGGTCACAACAGAGTCTGGCATATGCTCTATGGAGCCTTCATGGTTAGGACCGTATGCGAGGCGGTCAAAGACTGACCGCGAGCCGTATGAGATAGATGGTATACGGCAGGGATCAATTTTTGTAGGCTGTCTGCATGCGGCTGGTATGTTTGGTCGTATGACTTTTATGTATACGGCTAGGAGTCATGGCCGTACAGGATGTCTGCATGCGGCTATCCTTTATGGCCGCATGAACTTTCTGTATGCGGCTAGAAGTCATGGTCGTGTAGGCTGTCTGCATTCGTCTGGCAGTTCTGGCCGCATGAGTTTTCTCTATGCGTTCGATAGTTGCGGCCGTATGAGCTTTTCCATGCGGTTGGCACCCTTATGCGGCTTGGATTGCACAGAGTTCCTCTTTGCCCCTGCAAGTCCAGCATCATAGTATTTTCTTCTACCAGACTTGGGGACAGCAGAGTCCTCTGTGGTCTGGAGTGGGGCCGCAAGCGAGACTTTTTCGCTGTCTCGGGCAACAGAGAGTACTTCTTCGAGAGCTTGGAGAGGAGCAAAATTTTTGGGTCTCCACTCCCTGCGGGCCTTCTTTGTACGGGCTCGCTGCTGGACCGGACCAGCGCTCCCGTCGGAGAGCATTTCTTCAAACGCCTATTCGAACCGGGCGACCAGCATTTGTTGAGTGGAGCCAAGTTTGGCTGCGTCTGATTGCGTCACCAATCCCTCAGCCGTGGAGAAGTTTGTCCCCAGCAGGGTCGCTATCGTGTTTGCCATTGATTGTAAAAGTATAGAACAGTTATATAGGACTGGACTTAGACTCACAATACAAACTCGCTCGTACAAAGAAAGACTAGGGACAAAAACCTAGGTACAGCAGTCTAAGTACGATTGTTTATTTTGATTCCGGGGGGTGACGGTATAGGCTCAAAAACGACGGCCGCTCTGCCTTACTCCTTGGACGATCAGACGTAGCCTTGGCTCCGGTGAAGAACTGCTCTCAAGATGGGAAGACTCTTCTGTACGTACCATTGTCTCTCTGTGTGTCCAGCCGGGTGGAGAGGATCTCTCTTCCTTTTTTTTCTTCTGAATTCTCCAGTCGTAATTTGCAAGGGAATGGCACCTTGCTATTTATAGAAGTGGGGGTGTGATTATTAGGGTTTGCAATGATTCTCCCTTTACAAAGTCGGTGGCCATCTGGACCATTAATCTTGATTGCATTACATCTGGGCAGTTAATTCTTGATTGTGCCAAATCCATATGGGCAATTAATGCTGATTGTGTAAAATCCGTTTGGGCAATCAATGTTGATTGTTATGAATCATAGAAAGCTCAGATCTTCTGCCACGTGTCTAATCCATGTGATTGCCATAAATCTGTTTTGATTTGGGTAATTATGATGATTGCACTAAATCAGGTTGTCGGGATTTGTTGATAACTCTTGATTAATTTAGTACCACGTGGAAAACTGATCTTCTGCCACGTGTCATAATCGCGAGCCATAGTCGTATGAGGGTAGCTTCTTAAGTTTTGGACTACATGAAGGTGGCAGCCGTATAGGTGAAATCTCTAAAATCTGAGCCGTATGGTGGTGGTTTTCAATTGAGCCGCATAGGACTTGCCACGTGTCAAGGCTGCATGGGCGTGAGCCGCATGAAAATGATCCTCATGACCCGAGCCGCATGAGAACAGCGGCCGCATAGGATGACTGTTCATAATTTGAGCCACATGACAAGGGTCTTCACGCTCCGAGCCGCATACGAGCATTAGCCGCATGGGATAGTGGCGGCCGCATAGGGGGCTTTGTAGTTGGTGGATCGTGCCAGCTGTAGAGGAGATTTTCTCTGTTTCCTGAGAAATACGCCGTCATATCGAAGTTCATCACTTCAGCTTTAGTGTCAGAGTTATTGCTTTATGTCAGATCATTTAATGGGAGCAGTCACTTCATGGCCAGCTGTAAAGCTGCATAGGGTCACGTGATTCTTGTCACCCTTATTTTTCGTATTTCGTATTTACTCGTATCTGGATTTTTGTTTGTATTTTTATTTTTCTCAACTTGTGGAATTTCGATATTTCTCATATTTTGGGTTTTTGGCATGGCTTGGTTTTATTGGGTTGGTTCGGTTTGGTTTGGTTTATGAGTATTGGATCACCTTAAGCCTATGCTACACCCTCAACCCACCACAACTCACCCTCTTTATAACTCTACCAACATTTTTCTTTCCTCATAACCACCATTTATTTCCTTCTTCTTCTTCTTCTCCTTCCTCTACACAACTCTCCCAACCCTAGGCAAGTGCACCTTGCCACTACATGAGAGCCCTCTTTTATTTGCCCATTTGCTAGATTAGGATATGGTGATCAACATTAGAACTTGGTGTTTTGTGAATTGGAGTCTCCATTGCTCTAGATCTAAGTTTTTCTATTTTCAGATTTTTGCATGTTTGATCTGTTTTAGTTGGGTGTTATGGGTTTTTGATGTTTCCATGTGGGAGAGCATTCAGTTTCACCCAAGTTGGAGCTTTGGAAATCCGGATTTGGAGCTCGGATGGCCAAGTTATGAACTTTTGAAGCTTGGGTTCTACCATGGTGTTCTTGCTGTTTGGAGAAGACAGTGAGCAGTGTGCAGAGCTGTTTAGCTTACACACACTGAGCTGCGCGCACTCTTTAGCGCTGCGTACGCAGACTTGGGTACGCTTCCTGTTGGAAGCGTGCTCCCCTGTAGCATGCGTGACTTTTCACCTACGCTGCTCTCTGAAGCGTGCGTGACTTTTCACCTACGCTGCTCTCTGAAGCGTGCGTGACTTTTCACATACGCTGCTCTCTGAAGCGTGTGTGACTTTTCACCTACGCTGCTCTATAAAGCGTGCGTGACTTTTCACCTACGCTGCTCTCTGAAGCGTGCGTGACTTTTTACCTATGCTGCTCTCTGTAGCGTGCGTGACTTTTCACCTACGCTGCTCTCTGCGTGCGTGACTTTTCGCGTACGCAGCTCCTTTGAGTGCGTGACTTTTTGCGTACGCAGCTCTCTTGCGTGCGTGTTTTATCGCGTACGCAGCTTCCCTGCGTGCGTGCTTTTGTGCGTACGCTGCTTCCCTGACCCCTTGCTTAATCTACTGGCTCTTAGAGTTTGGTTTTATTTCTTTAAGCTTGGCTCTTCTATAGCCCTTTTGTCATGAACTTGATTTTACTTAATATATTTGGAATAACTATTGTACACGGCATGGTGTGACAAGGAACTAGCATAATACGACTGTGACCCGTAGTGGTGCACTCCTGACATGACCAACCTGATATGATAGTGGCCCGTCGTGGCGCACTCCTGACAAGTACCCTGACATGATTTATCTTGATGCTGTTGCGACGGCTAGCTTAACTTGACTTGCCTTGACACCGTGGGTAGTTCTTTCTTGCTTGCTTGTTAAATCCACTTGTCCTGTCTTGTATTATGTCTAGGATGGAACTCCTGAGTACCACGGTCAGGAGTACCTACTAAAATGGACTAAGGTTAATAACTAGAATAACACAGTAGTCATGAAGAGATGACAAAGCTACAGGCAATCCCGTTACCTGGGCGCTCTTGGGATCTGTAGCCTGCCGACGAGTAGGGCACATTTCCAGCACACCGTCGCGTGTTGCACCCTCTAAGTCACCTAAGGGTACATTTGTCTTCTGGGCGATGTACCCACCTGAATTCAACCCCTAATTTTCGACATGGGTAACCTGGATGGTCTGCAGGGCTTGTGGCTGTGGAATAATCTCACTGCATCTTGTTAGTAATTAGGTCTGTGATAACCCTAGTTAGTTAAAGTAGTAAGCCGTAGTATCTGCTTGGCCGTGATTGATTAAATGAGATATAACCAGTCTAGCCGTGTCTTGACCCAGTACAAGATTGTTTCCTGTCTTGATTTCTTACATTATTATCTTGCCGATAAATAGTGGAAAACCAAGTTCTGTTCAGATGAAGGGTTACAACCCCGGTCCTTATTTGGTTTACGGGTTGTAACCTGGTTGTCGGAATAGTTCCATGGTTATCTCGTCGTATATCATCCTGACATGTTTTTGTAAATTCTAGTTTTAATATTAAATCTTTCTTGTGCTCATTGCTGGCTTTTGTTCTTATTTCGTGGCCCCCTTGTGGCACTTGCTCTTTCTGGGGTTGACCCAGCTGGTTTTGTGTAGCCAGATTTTGGAGCAGCTTCCGAGGATCTACCAAGCTTCCAGCCCAATGGTGGCGACTAGAAGGAACCCGGGCTACGAGTGGGTCTTCTATTTTGTTTCGCTCACTCTATTGTAAACTATTCTTTTGAAGCGTTTAGCCGACGAGCACCTGTTAGCTCGATGCACTTTACTTACTGTCTGCCTACGGGCTGTAAACATGATTAACAAATCCTAGGGTTGATCATGTATGACTTAACTCTTGCTAGTCCTAACATTTTGTAATGACTAGCTTCATGATCAGCTGAATATGTGATATTTGGGACGCCTTATTATTGTATATTTAATGATCATACATCTTGCGACCTTACTTACTTGCTTGTGATTAAGACATTAGGCTTGTTGATGACCATAAGAGACCGTTGGCTTGTAGTAAACCCTCATATTTCTAGACAGCCGTGACCGTATATCGAGGTGGTTTCCATTTCAATATACGTATCTGGCTATGTCTCCCCCCGCTCTCCAGTATTCTGGTTCTGGGGCGTGACATGGTTTAAGTGGTGGCCCATGCAAGTCTTGTCAATCAAGAAATGTGAGGGTTTACCGAATAGATGTCTCAATCAGTATTCGCCCTTGATCTCCGCCCGTATTTTCAAATCCCTGAAATTCTTGCCCTGATTACATGCTTGTATCATTGCTCTGTCCTGGTCCTTCCTTATTGTTTTTCTGTGTCGTCTTCCTCAGCGGCACTGTACCTGACCCAGCCGATCAGCAAAGAGGAGCACCTTTCGCGGACCAGCAGCAACCTGGAGATCAAGCCCAGCATTCCGGGGTAGCCTCCAGAGTGATACCTACTGGAGGAGAGTCACCAGTTCGGCCCGTCCAGTCCGCAGAGCCAGATGATGGTACCTTGGTAGGTCTCATCAGAACCTTGATAGCTTCCCAGGATCGTCGAAGCGACGCCCTGCACCAGACAGTTCAAGATGCTTTGAACCGAGGCGGACATCCAGGGAACCAGGCGGCCAACAGCTTCAAGCGATTGAACCCTCCTTTCTTCGACGGCAGCGAGGATGCGATTGTCGCGGATTCATGGCTTCAAGATACTGAGGTGATTCTGGAAGCAGCTAGGACACCCGAGAATGAGAAGGTGGCGATGGTACGCCTGCAGTTGTTGGACTTGGCTCGCAGTTGGTGGGCGGCGCAAGCCATGGGATTAGTGGCACCCATTGCTTGGGCAGTATTTAGAGAGAGATTCCAGACGAAGTATTTCGATGCTGTGGCTCGGTACGACTTGCAGACCAGATTTACCAACTTGAAGCAAGGAGGCAGATCAGTTGACAGTTATGCATCGAAATTTTCTAGGCTCAGTAAGTTTGCCCCTACTTTGGTGGCGACCGAGTTTGATAGGGCCCAGCGGTTCCAGCAGGGACTGCATTTGGAGATCTTGTTGGCGGTAGAGCAGTTCGAGCACCAGACATTCGATGCAGTCTTGAGAGCAGCTAGGAGGCATGAGTATACCTCCCAGAGGATCGTGGTAGGACCGGAGGTAGGAAGCGGTCCCACAGTCAGATGCACCAATCATCAGCTCCAGTCCCGGCAGCTAGGGGATTGACCATTGGAACTCCGAGGCGGGCGGCCTCGGTAACGTCGGTTCAGTATTCGACCCCGACGTACCCGCAGCAGCAGAAGCAGAAGCAGACTTCCGTGATGGGATGTTATCATTGCGGTAAGCCAGGCCATGTAGTGGCGGATTGTCGTAGGGCGCAGGGATTGTGCCTGGCTTGTGGGGCAGCAGATCATAGGATAGGGGCTTGCCCGAATAGGGGTGGTTTATCAGCCTCCAACCCTTCTAGCTCTTCGGTGAGAGGACCGGCCCCAGTACCAGTTCAGCAGCAGCAGTATCAGTCTTCGAGGCCCTTGCCGCCTCAGTCTCAGGCATTCCAGCAACAGCACCCCCAGCAGTATGTACAAGCCCAAGCTCAGACCCAGAATAGGCAGAGAGGTTTCCAGTAGAGGGGACCAGCAGCCAGGGGACAAGGTCAGGCCATGATGATGGCTATGGAAGAAGTTGCACCAGGTGAGGTTGTGGCAGGTACTATTCTCGTCAACTCCTCTCCAGCGTCTGTATTATTTGATTCTGGTGCATCGCATTCATTTATGTCTGCACGATTCGCGACACGGATTGGATTGGAGCCCGAGTCATTATCAGTGAGGCTCAATATACTTATTGGTAATGGTCTTGTGGGAGTAGATCGAGTGTTTTCCTCGTGTCGGATCGTAGTTAGCGGTAGGGAGTTCCCCGCTAGATTCATAGAGTTTCCTATGACGGACTATGATGTAGTCCTAGGCATGGATTGGTTGAGGAACCAGTATGCTAGGATAGACTGCCATATTGGCAGAGTTGTCTTTAGTATCCCTGGCAAGCCAGAGTTTTCATTTTCCAGAGGCGCAGTGGAGCCATCTTCCCCAGCATTGCGGATGGCAGTAGCAGCAGTACAGTTACCCCGGATAGTTGAAGAGTTTCCAGATGTCTTTCCAGAGGAGCTTCTAGGGATGCCGCCGGAACGGGAGATTGAGTTCACTATAGACTTGATTCCTGGGACAGCACCAGTATCAGAGCGAGTCTACAGGATGGCGCCTTCAGAGTTGGAAATTTTATACAAGATGATTGAAGAACTGACGACCAAGGCATTCAGCCGTACAAGTGGATCGCCTTGGGGAGCCCCGATGCTTCTTGTGAAAAAGAAGGATGGTACGTCCAGGCTATGTGTTGATTATCGTACCTTGAATTCGGTGACAATCAATAACAGATACCCTCTTCCGAGGATAGATGACTCGTTTGATCAGCTCAGAGGGGCTTCAATGTTTTCGAAGATTGACTTGCGGTCAGGATACCACCAGATCAGAGTCAGAGAGCAGGACATCCCGAAGACAGCCTTCAGATCGAGGTATGGACATTGGGAGTTCCTTATTATGCCCTTTGGAGCGACCAATGCGTTGGCTGTATTCATGGACCTCATGAATCGCATTTTCATGCCTTACTTGGACCAATTTATGATCGTGTTCCTAGATGACATCCTGGTCTACAGCAAGAGTGAAGCGGTGCATGAGCAGCATCTCAGAGTCGTCCTCCAGACTTAGGGAGCATCAGTTGTACGCCAAGTTCAGTAAATGCGAGTTCTGGCTCGATCGTATTTCATACTTGGGTCACATCATTACCCGAGGAGGATGGAAGTGGATCCCCAGAAGATTGTGGCTATTGAGTCATGGCCGGTACCCAGCTCAGTGGCAGAGGTTCGCAGCTTCCTTGGATTGGCCGGCTACAACCGGCGGTTCGTTTCAGATTTTGCAAGGATTTCAGCGCCGATAACCCAGTTGACCCGCAAGGATGTACCGTTTGTTTGGACAGCAGAGTGTCAGGAATCATTCGAGAAGTTGAAGTGAGGTTTGATAACGGCTCCTATTCCCATCCTTCCAGATGGGACCGGAGGATTCACAGTTTATTGCGACGCTTCAGGCAGAGGATTGGGGTGTGTCCTGATGCAGCATGGGAAGGTAATCTTATGCGTCACGTCAACTACGTGATCATGAGAAGAGTTACCCGACCCACGACTTGGAATTGACGGCGGTAGTGTTTGCTTTGAAGTTGTGAAGACACTACTTGTACGAGAAAAGTGGAGATCTTTACTGATCATAAGAGCCTGAAGTATGTTTTCACCCAGAAGGACCTTAATATGCGGCAGAGAATGGCTCGAGCTACTGGTAGACTATGATATGGATTTGCAGTATCATCCCGGGAAGGCCAACGTTGTAGCAGATGCATTGAGCAGGAGAGCCGGAGTTTATTTTCTAACGGCACAACCAGAATTATTGGCATATCTTCAGAAGATGGGAATTGAAGTGGTTCTTCCAACCAGTGTGGCATTGATGGCCAGTCTACAGGTTCAGTCCTGCATAGTTGAGAGAATCCGGGTGGCGCAGTCAACCGATTCCAAGATCCAGCGACTCAGAGCAGAGTGTGAAGCAGAAAGAAGGCCAGAGTTACGTATCTGTAACACCCTGTTTTATGAAATTGGGGATTTTTGAAAATTTATTATTTTTATTATTTATTAGTGGTATTTTAGTCATGGTATGATTTTCAGGTGATTTTAGTTAAGTTAAACCATTTTCTAAAGTCATGCTAAGTCATGACTTATGACTTTGTGATTTTGGTTAATATAACTTAGTGTAAACCCTAGTTTTCTCTAACCTAGAAGTTGTCATGACCATGAGAGCTTAGCCATAGGCTTAGTACACCAAATTAGTGATTTTTAGCCTAAAGGGTATTTTGGTAATTTTCTAGAAATTATTTGGAATTATTTAGATCCATGTGTTTTTATTATTGTTTAATCATGGTTAAGTATCATGAGAGCCCCTAACCTAGTCTACCCTAATCCATAGGTTAGCTACTAACCTAGAATGACTAAGGGGATAGATATTTGGTCATGGTTAAAGTAGGATAAATATCTAGTTTGCTTTTATGGATATTTTCCATAAAACACTCAAAATATCAAGACCCTTTACACAAAGTCTTTGTCTTAACCTTGAAGGAAAGCCAAGGACAACCCCCCCCCCTTGTCTTGGCCGGCCATAGGGCACCCCCTAGCCCTACACCATCCAATATTAACCCAATGTATCATTCATGAAGAATTTTACATGAATTTTAACATAGAAAAATCCCATTTCTTCAAACCTTGATAACTTCCTCAAATTTGAACCAAATTCACTCTAGTCTTTTGCATTGGACTCCCCTACACTAGAGGGTACTAGTTAGGCCTGCTATCAAGGAATTTGAAGGGCTTTGGGCATCACCAAGTGGAAGAACACCCCCCTACTTGGGTGTTTTCTTAATTTTTCACCAATAGGTAAATGCTCTCAAACTTAGTTAAAACTCTGATTTTTCTTCATATTTGCATGCATCTAGGTACAAGGGTACTGTAGGACAAGTTTGGTAGGATTTTGAGTTGGTTTGGTGTCCGTATCGGACACGTATCTAGGGTTTTAGGCAAGTGTTTGATGTATTGCCTCTGTAAATTAAATGTTATTATTTTCGAAAACTATTTGAACAAGTTTTAGCCCTGTAGGTGTAGATCATAGTGAGATCATAGAACCATAACTCTGAGCACGAGTTGTGTCCTTTTTCGTGTCCAAATCGGACACGACTCACGAGAATTGTACTGCACACTGTCATTTTGTGTCCTGCTACCCGACACTAATAACTCACTGGACACGCCACTTGGACACGTCAAACTTGACACACACACAGACACAGGCAATGACTGACAGGTCATCCCCAAAGTTTGGGATGACCTCGTGTCGTGTCGGACACGGAATCGTCCCCGCAAGGGTCACGCACTGCACTGCACAGTCGAGTTTTTGGCTCTGACACGGGTCTCGTGTCCCACTTACACGAGTCGTGGACACGTGTCAGAGTGACACGTATGTAGTAGACCCTAGGGCGAACCCCAGGACATGAGCACTGGTGTGTCGTGTCCTGTGTCGCGAACACGAGGTGTTCGACTGCGTGCACGACGCGGTCTGAACGTGTGTGAAACCCCTTCTGATACGCACCTAGAACTCGGACACGACACGGTTTGGATACGTGTCAGGGAGTCTAAACCCTAGCCCTAGACCTAGTCGACACGTGTGTACAACCACGAGACGTGTCGTGTCTCGTGGTGTGTCCACGAGAGTATGGAACGTGTGCACGACACAGTAGGTGTCTGTGTATATAGGATTTACCCGATGGATTTTCACGTGTTTGGACACGCCGTGTCGTGTCGGGGTGGACTCCCATCGACACACACGACACGTATACCTATGGGGCATCAATTACTAACCTAGGGATTCGAGCCATAGCTCGGTTATGTGTGAGTTTTTAGGGTGTGTAGTTGTGTATAGATGTAGTTGTGTATGTATATACATATATATGTATATATGTACTGTGTGTGTGTGTTTGGGGCTGGGATTTCCTGGTTCCAGAGAACTGGAACCCCTCCTTCCTGTTCAGTCTCACCCCTCTCTCTCTCCTGTCCAGCCCACTCTCTCTCTCATTCTCTCTCACTCTATGTCCCTCTCTCTATGTCTCTCTATATATATATGTAATATATATAAGTTTTATATATAAATATGTATATATATATATTGTATTAGATTATACATAGTATTATATATATATAATATTGAGTGTGATTATATTATATGGAGGATTCATATTTTGATATATGGGTAAGTTTGTGTATAATAATATATATCTATATATATATATATATATATATATATATATGATATATATATATATATATATATATTTACTAGATCATATAGTGTTATATATATATGTGGGTTTGGGTATATATAGTTGAGGATATTATATGGGTTTATATATTATGGAATGTATATATATGTATTATTATAGCTATCTATATATGTATATATATTAGGTATATGTGGGTACTATATATATATTGGGTATATATATATATATATATATATATATATCTATATATATATATATATCTATATATATATATATATATATATATATATTGTATTAGCTTATATTTGTGTCATTATGTATATATTGTGTCTATACATAGATACTTAGGGAGTATGGGAATTACATAGGCTATAGGCCTATGTTGTGTTGTTTGTGTACATATATATATATAAGGTATATATATATATGGGTTTTGGTATTATATGTAGTGTATTTATACATAGATATGTAGGTAGTAGATAGATGGTGTATATCTATATATATATAGATATATGTATGATTTCTGAATATAGGTTTAAAGGAAACCTATAGGTTATCTAGCCTATGGCCTAGGTTACAAGCCTATGGCATTAGAGGCTAACTCAATTTGACCTAATGACCAAAAACACTAACTAGTTGACCTTGTTGACCATGGTTGACTAAAGTCAACTATTGGTCAAACTATGACCTAATTGACCTAAAAATGACTAGTTTAACTAGTCTGACCATGTTTGACCCAATTACCTTATTGACTGGTCTTTGTTTGACCTAATTACCTTACTGACTAGTCCTTGGTTGACCAATACCTTAGTTGGTCTAAGTTTGACCTAGACTTGACCCAGATGATCATGTTGACTAGTATTTGACTTATTTGACCTTGTTTGACTCTATTTGACTTAGTTTGATTTCCTGTGACCTAGTATGACTTCCTGTGACCTAGTTTGACTATTAGAGTTGACGTTGACCAGATTGACCTAGAATCATGTAGTAGCATTGTATACTTTATTTTTACCATTGTGGATACATTGTGACTTGTATTGCTCTGATTAGGAGCCATACACCTCTCCTCAGACAGTATATCCTCTTCAGACATTCAGTTATCAGGCGAGTACATTCTCTGACCGTTTCATACTTGTTCAGGCTTTACTTCTCGCTCTAGATTACTTTACTTGATGCTGTCACGTTGGTAACACGGATTGGTACTATATGGATCTTTACATGAGATGTTATCCCCCTCGGGAGCATCAGGTACTTCATGTTATGTGTATTTCACTATCATCATGTACTCCTATGCTTCTATTATTCATGTGCACTCATGTGATCATGTACTCTCATGTTTACTGAGCCCTCATATATACTATCATGTGCACCCTTTCATGGGCCCCATGTGATATCATGTACAATAACGTAACTTGTATAGATCCTTGTGTATTGATTGGGGAAACGGGGGATAGTGGACATGTGAATAATTCCAAAGTAGTGTAATCATGTGCAAACTCAGTAGTGTAATCATGTATAAATTCTAGCCATTCACATGCCTATCTTGTGCTCTACATCACTAGTCACTTATAGTTCTCTATATACAGTAGATATTTCATTACAGCTATCTTTTTTACAGCGTATATTTTCTTTCAGCAGTTCATGTATCTTACTCTATTGCCTGTATATTTCTAACATGATATGCACTGCGTGAGATGTATTGTGCTCGTTTCCGTCCTGATTGGACCTGTTGAAAATATTACAGAGGATGAGGATGAGGCCCTGGTGTCTACCTATTATGGAGCAGGACTAGATGACACTTATGTTGTGGACCCTCAGCAGGATCCACCTGCAGCTGAGGATGTTGTTCCAGTAGTCTAGACCAGTTTAGTCTAGGCAGTCTTTTCTATATTTACTTTTTGTCTCACTTTCTGAGTTATATTTTAAGATGTGGAGATATATAGACTCTTAGACTTGTTGTATTATGAGTTGGCATTCTGGATATTATGTTGTACTAGACACTTAGTCTTTTTCATCTATGCTATGGTTCTCTTTGAGTTACTATCTATCTATCTGTCTTTCGTTCTTCTACCCTAGATGTGATTGAGATGTATATTGTTATGTCACCTCCATTCGGAGAGTATAAACTGTACAGGTACTTGGTATTGATAGATGATTGACCTAGGACAGCGTTCTACCGCCGACACTGCGGCGTAGGCTGGACGTACCCACTTCTCGTGCCCTTACTCTAGGGTGCGGGTCGTGACAGTATCCATGAAGATGGTACACTTCGGCACGGCACTCGTCTTTGTGTACCCAGTAGAGATATCAGACAGGAAGTCATGGCAGAAGCCCACAGTTCACAATATTCTATTCATCCGGGTGGTACGAAGATGTACCGTGATATTCGCAGCATTTCTGGTAGAATGGCATGAAGAGAGAGATAGCCTGGTTGTCTCTCGGTATTTGGTTTGCCAACAGGTTAAAGCTGAACATCAGAGGCCCGCTGGACTTCTTCAAATCTTACCGATCCCAGAATGGAAATGGGTACATATAACCATGGATTTCGTGACCGGATTGCCCAGATCTCCGGCCGACAGAGATGCTATTTGGGTAATTGTGGACAGGCTTTCCAAGGTGGCATACTTTCTCCCATTCAGAGTTGGACAGTCGACGGCGCAGTTAGCAGAGATGTCTCTCAGGCAGATCGTCAGGCTTCACAGTGTGACAGTCAGCATCACCTTGGACAGGGATTCAAGATTCACATCACACTTTTGGCGCAACTTGCAGAAGAGTTTGGGGACTCGTCTTCAATTCAGCTCAGCTTATCACCCGCAGACGGATGGTCAGTCAGAGCGCACAATCCAGACCCTTGAAGATATATTGAGATCCTGTACCCTTGACTTCGGTGGTTCATGGAAGAATCATCTGTACCTGGTGGAATTCTCGTACAACAACAGTTATCAGGCCAGTATCCAGATGGCACCCTTCGAGGCTCTTTATGGTAGGAAGTGCAGATCCTCGCTAGCATGGGACGATGTCGGATAGAGGCAGATGCTCGGACCCGAATTGATTTCCCAGACGGTTGAAGTGGTCAGGAAGGTCAGAGATCACCTCCGAGTTGCCCAGGATCGCCAGCGCCATTGGGCCGATGCTCATCGCGACCCTTAGAATTTGTTGTCGGCGACCATGTATTCCTTAGGATCTCGCCTAACCGCGGCGTCATTCGCTTTGGCGTGCGGGGAAAGCTTAGTCCTAGGTATATAGGGTCGTTCGATATTCTAGAGCAAGTAGGAGATGTATCCTATCGTCTTGCTCTTCCGCCGTCGCTAAGTGAGGTACATGATGTATTCCATGTGTCCCAATTACGACGGTATATTTCGGACCCGAGCCACATCCTAGACCATTCAGAATTGGTTGTTGGTACCAACCTTTCGTATGAGGAGAGGCCCGTGTCTATATTGGACCGGAGGAAAAAGATACTCAAGAACAAGACTATTAAATTAGTCCGTGTTGCTTGGGGTCATCACTCTCTAGGTGAGTTAACGTGGGAGCGTGAGGACGACATCCGATCGCGATATCCCTACCTGTTTGACTCGTGAGGTATAATGTCTTTCTTATGCCTTACGTTTTCCCTTCCTTGCTTACATTGTATGATTGAACTGCTTAGTGTAACTTGCCTGTGTTTAATGTAGCTTGTCGTGACAATCTCTAGCTCCTTGATTAAATTTTGAGGACGGAATTCTTTTAAGGTGGGTAGAGTTGTCACCCTCATTTCCCGTATTTCGTATTTATACTCGTATCTGGATTTTTGCATATATTTTTATTTTTCTCAACTTGTGGAATTTTGGTATTTCTCATATTTTGGGTTTTTGGCATGGCTTGGTTTTATTGGGTTGGTTCAGTTTGGTTTGGTTTATGAGTATTGGATCACCTTAAGCCTATGCTACACCCTCAACCCACCACAACTCACCCTTTTTATAACTCCACCAACATTTTCTCTCTCCTCATAACCACCATTTATTTCCTTCTTCTTCTTCTTCTCCTTCCTCTACACAACTCTCCCAACCCTAGGCAAGTGTACCTTGCCACTACATGAGAGCCCTCTTTTATTTGCCCATTTGCTAGATTAGGACATGGTGATCAACATTAGAACTTGGTGTTTTGTGAACTGGAGTCTCCATTGCTCTAGATCTAAGTTTTCCTATTTTCGGATTTTTGTATGGTTTGATCTGTTTTAGGTTGGGTTTTATGGGTTTTTGATGTTTCCATGTGGGAGAGCATTCAGTTTCACCCAAGTTGGAGCTTTGGAAATTCGGATTTGAAGCTCGGATGGCCAAGTTATGAACTTTTGAAGCTTGGATTCTACCATGGTATTCTTGCTGTTTGTAGAAGACAGTTAGCAGTGTGCAGAGCTGTTTAGCTTACGCACACTGAGCTGCGTGCGCTCTTTAGTGCTGCTTACGCAGACTTGGGTACGCTCCCTGTTGGAAGCGTACTCCCCTGTAGCGTGCGTGACTTTTCACCTACGCTGCTCTCTGAAGCGTGCGTGACTTTTCACCAACGCTGCTATCTGAAGCGTGCGTGACTTTCACCTACGCTGCTCTCTGAAGCGTGCGTGACTTTTCACCTACGTTGCTCTCTGAAGCGTGCGTGACTTTTCACCTACGCTGCTCTCTGAAGCGTACGTGACTTTTCACCTACGCTGCTTTCTGAAGCGTGCGTGACTTTTCACCTACGCTGCTCTCTGAAGCGTGCGTGACTTTTCACCTACGCTGCTCTCTGTAGCGTGCGTGACTTTTCACCTACGCTGCTCTCTTGCGTGCGTGACTTTTCGCGTACGCAGCTCCTTTGTGTGCGTGACTTTTCGCGTACGCAGCTCTCTTGCGTGCGTGTTTTATCGCGTACGCAGCTTCCCTTCGTGCGTGCTTTTGTGCGTACGCTGCTTCCCTGACCCCTTGCTTAATCCACTGGCTCTTAGAGTTTTGGTTTTATTTCTTTAAGCTTGGCTCTTCTATAGCCCTGAACTTGATTTTACTTAATATGTTTGTAATGACTATTGTACACGGCATGGTATGACAAGGAACTAGCATAACACGACAGTGACCCGTAGTGGTGCACTCCTGACATGACCAACCTGATATGATAGTGGCCCGTCGTGGCGCACTCCTGACAAGTACCCTGACATGATTTATCTTGATGCTGTTGCGACGGCTAGCTTAACTTGACTTGTCTTGACACCGTGGGTAGTTCTTTCTTGCTTGCTTGTTAAATCCACTTGTCCTGTCTTGCATCATGTCTAGAATGGAACTCCTGAGTACCACGGTCAGGAGTACCTACTAAAATGGACTAAGGTTAATAACTAGAATAACACAGTAGTCATGAAGAGATGACACAGCTACAGGCAATCCCGTTACCTGGGCGCTCTTGGGATCTGTAGCCTGCCGACGAGTAGGGCACATTTCCAGCACACCGTCGCGTGTTGCACCCTCTAAGTCACCTAAGGGTACATTTGTCTTCTGGACGATGTACCCACCTGAATTCAACCCCTAATTTTTGACCTGGGTAACCTGGATGGTCTGCAGGGCTTGTGGCTGTGGAACAATCTCACTGCATCTTGTTAGTAATTAGGTCTGTGATAACCCTAGTTAGTTAAAGTAGTAAGCCGTAGTATCTGCTTGGCCGTGATTGATTGAATGAGGTATAACCAGTCTAGCTGTGTCTTGACCCAGTACAAGATTGTTTCCTGTCTTGATTTCTTACATTATTATCTTGCCGATAAATGGTGGGAAACCAAGTTCTGTTCAGATGAAGGGTTACAACCCCGGTCCTTGTTTGGTTTACGGGTTGTAACCTGGTTGTCGGAATAGTTCCATGGTTATCTCGTCGTATATCATCCTGCATGTTTTCATAAATTCTAGTTTTAATATTAAATCTTTCTTGTGCTCATTGCTGGCTTTTGTTCTTATTTCATGGCCCCCTTGTGGCACTTGCTCTTTCTGGGGTTGACCCAGCTGGTTTTGTGTGGCCAGATTTCGGAGCAGCTCCGAGGATCTACCAAGCTTCCACCCCAATGGTGGCGACTAGAAGGAACCCGGGCTACGAGCGGGTCTTCTATTTTGTTTCGCTCACTCTATTGTAAAACTATTCTTTTGCGGCGTTTAGCCGACGAGCACCTGTTAGCTCGATGCACTTTACTTACTGTCTGCCTACGGGCTGTAAACATGATTAACAAATCCTAGGGTTGATCATGTATGACTTAACTCTTGCTAGTCCTAACATTTTGTAATGACTAGCTTCATGATCAGCTGAATATGTGATATTTGGGTCGCCTTATTATTGTATATTTAATGATCATACATCTTGCGACCTTACTTACTTGCTTGTGATTGAGACATTAGGCTTGTTCATGACCATAAGAGACCGTTGGCTTGTAGTAAACCCTCATCTTTCTAGACAGCCGTGACCGTATATCGAGGTGGTTTCCATTTTAATATACGTAGCTGGCTATGTCTTCCCCCGCTCTCCAGTATTCTGGTTCTGGGGCATGACAATTCTCGCCTGAGCCGTATGAGGCTATTGGAGGGTTTCTGAGCCGTATGAGGCTCTGATAAATTCCTGAGCTGCATGAGGCTCCTTCTGCTTTAAGCCGCATGGGCTTCTTCTATTTTGAGCCGCATGGGTTTCTTCTGTTCTTTTCCATGCTTCTACAGACACCACTCCTCGGACAGTATATTCTCTTCAGATATTCAGGATACCAGACGAGTACATTCTCTGATCATTTCATATCTTGTTTAGGATTATATTTCCTGCTTTAGAATACTTTACTTGATGCTGACACGTTGGTAACACGGAAATGTACTATATAGATCCCTTCATGAGATGTTACCCCCCTCGGGAGTATCAGATACTCATGTCTCGTATGTTTCACTTACATCATGTATCTCATGCTTCTATTATCATAAATCTTCATGTATCAGCATGTGATTCCTGTGCTCTCATGAATCACAGAGCCTTCATGAATCTATTCATGAATCACTCTTGAATCGCCCTTCATGGGCCAGTAGTATAGTCATGAATCTTAACGTAACTTGACTGGATCCTTGAGTATTGATTGGGGATGGGGGAGTAGAAACTGAACATGTGAATAATTCCAAAGTAGAATAGTCATGAATCACCTCATTAGTATAGTCATGAATCACCCTCCAGCTGTTCACATGTTCATCTTGTACTCTGAATCACTAGCACTGATTAGTTCTCTTATATATTGTAGCTATTTACTGACAAACTCTCTTTTACATTATGTTGTTCTTCAGTTTCATGTATCTTACTCTCTAACATGTTTATATTTTCTAACCTGTTATGATTTGTTGAGATGTATTATGCTCACTCCTGTCCTGACAGGACCTGTTGAAAATATTACAGAGGATGAGGACGATGCGCTCTGTACTACCTATTACGGGACTACCCTAGAGGATTGTTGTGACCTGGATCTCCAGCAGGATCCATTAGCAGTGGATGACACACCATTAGTCTAGTTTAGTGATTTTCATTGTATTTATTTCTCTGGATTACTATATTTGAGATTTTGGATGTTTTCTGAATTTGTGATACCTTAGACACTTAGACTTCTATCTGTTTGTTCTCATTGTGGATTCTTTTCATATCTATCTATCTTATCGTTTCTGCCTTAGATGTGATTGAGACTGTATTCTGCTATGTTACCTCCATTCGGAGTGTATATACTGTACAGGTACCTTATATTGTTGGATGTTTGACCTAGGACAGTATTCTATCGCCGACACTGCAGCGTAGGCTGGACGTACCCACTTCTCGTGCCCTTACTCTAGGGTGCGGGTCGTGACATGGTGAAAGCACAGAAATACATGATAAAAGTAAAACGCACATGACATGATGTATCCGATGCACCCGAGGGGGATAACATCGCATAAAAAGATCTATATAGTACTAATCCGTGTTACCATCGTGACAGCATCAAGTAAAGTAGTCTGGAGCAAGAATATAAGTTCTAGTAAGTATGAAACGGTCAGAGAATGTACTCGTTGATATCTGAAAGTCTGAAGTGAATATACGGACTGAGGAGAGGTGTCTGAGTCCTATTTAGAGCAGCATAAGTCACAACATGTCCAGAATAATATAGAACATTACAATGCATTCTACAAGATGTTTGGGTCAATCTAGACTAAAGTCAACATTTGGTCAACTCTAGTCAACTACACTAGTCAAACTAGGTCAACTAGATCAAGTCCTAAACCAGACAAGTCTCACTAAGCCTAACCATGTTTGTCCTAGCATTCACATAAGTCACAAAGCTACACAAGCTATCAAACATGCACAATTACATATATACATACATATATACTCAATGTATATATGGCATACACATAGGGAAATCATATAGGTATATATGCCTATATACATATCCATATCCATATTGGCATACACATATATACTCAGACCACATATTACATATACTAAGTATATATAGACAATTATATACCTTTGGCAATCATATATATATTTACATATTATCAAGCATGAATATATATATATATACTATATATAGAGAGAGAGGGATAGAGATATCACATGAATATGTATGTTTATAGTGTAAGGAAAAAATGAGTATTTAGTGTGTCATGAATGTATGCAGTACATGTGTGTGTGTACAATGTGTGTGTGTGTTTTCAGTTTTCAAGTTTAGTCTAATAGGGGTGTATATGTGTGTGTGTATAATGTCAGGTTTTTAGTGTAACAGTGATAGGTATGTGTGTGTTAACTGTGTGTGTGTGTTCATAGATGGGAGTGGCATGGGTGTATGGCATTTCACAAATTTGTAAGCAGTAAGTAGGTTCCAGATTTAGTGTTGTATGCATATATTTATGTTCAGATTATGTTCGGTTAGTAACATGTATACGAGAGAGTTAACAATGGGTATTGATCAAACGAGAACCCTAACTTCTAAATCATGTGAAACCCAATCATACACACAATCCAGATATCATAGCAAGTGTAAAACATATACAAATTTACATTTAACAAATGATTAAATAGATTCGAATTCTCATCAAAATCTGGAAACATATGCACAGTTTGCGTATCAAAAATTTAGGGGAAACATGAAATCATTTTCAAAT
The DNA here is from genome assembly GCA_029216955.1 of Iris pallida. Classification (NCBI taxonomy): domain Eukaryota; kingdom Viridiplantae; phylum Streptophyta; class Magnoliopsida; order Asparagales; family Iridaceae; genus Iris; species Iris pallida. Next base: position 923,776 of record JANAVB010016798.1, on the reverse strand, counting down.
CCCAGTGTAAATTCTAATTAATTGGTTGGTATCAAGCACATGTGTGTCATACATGTCGATTAGTGTTCACAAAATCAAGACACGACGTGTCTACACCCTCTCGAACACTCACAGACACATGCACAGACATACAGTCTCGTGCACGTGTGTGTGTCAATCCAGGACACGACACACGATACGACACCACTCGTGCACGTGTCCATGTATTCGCCTAGGGTAGGGCTACGTGTCTAGAACCCTGATATGTGTCCAAGTGTCACCGTGTCGTGTCAAAAGATACGTATCATAACTCAAAACTCGCACGGCTACGCGTAGGCAAAGACCAGTGCGATCGAGATTTCTCTCGATCCGCTCGATGGTTTTGCCACAAACTTCGTGTGCAAGGTGTGTAACGCCCCAGTCCCAAAATACGTAGGACTAGGAACGTAGACATGCCAGCCGTATAGTATATACACGTAAGCTGTAAAATGCAGTATCCAAGGCACTAAATCTCATCCGCAAAGATAAATAATGATATAAAAGAAACTTTGAATTTGTTACATATATAACCGTTGGACGGAGACAAATCCACTACCAACAAGTAAGGAAAAATACATGGAAAATAAAGTGAGTTTGGCGGGCGAAGCGAAGACGATCAAAGCGCAATCATCCTCGAAGAAATAGTGTCAATCGTGGCCACGGCTAGAACACCTGCGAAAGACAAGAACACACACCTGGCGAGATAACCAGGTCCTCATAGGGACGTAACAAGATACAATAAACATGCCATATGAATACTGAATATATAATATGCCACAATCAAAGAAAGTGACAAAACATAAATAAGGTAATATAACCATACTAAAGTGATCATGTAGTTAAGAAACAATCCTTCGACGCATGAGCCCTGGCTGTAAATATGATTGGTATAGTCCCCATATAGGGCACCAGGGGCCTACGTCCGTAACGTCCGAAAATCGTCAGAGGGCATCATGTGCAAGGGACTACGTCCATAACGCTCTGGAAAACGTCAGAGGGCACCTGGAGCCTGCGTCTCCGGCGGAGCGCACAGGTAATAATGGAAGTGCATAGAAGCCCATACGTCAGGTAATGTTCTTCGCACCCAATTTACTTGTCAAGTCACATCCACGACCATGTACCCCTACTAACTGCTAAGTCTCCTAACACGCCTCTATTAGCATTTAGCCCTAACGCATGCGCATGGGGGATCATCCCACACGCAAGAACCTCTACATGCTACTCATCTCACGCATCCTCGTGGTACAACTGTGTCAAGGTATATGCGATACACTACAGACGGTAGTCCCTTAACTCTAGGTTCATGTGCAACCAAAGGGTAATAACAAAGTAAGCTAATATCACCGAACAAATAGCAATACAGGAATTGTAAGAACTGGAAATACATGAACAGTGATATGTAATAACAATACAGGCTGAATATAAACAGTATAATGGTAAGGTATTTTGCCTGGTGTGTCGCCTGGTATGGTGCGGTGTTCTCTGACATGTCCCACTAGTCCACTAGCCATGGTCGACGCAATGGTCCAAAATCGCGAGAGAATATGAACATGTGATTAGTCATGATCAACGACAAAATAGAAGAAATTTAGGAGTAACTAAACATTTATACTAGTTTTAGAATTTTTCCTTATTATTTTGAAGACTAATTTTATTAGAAAATATTTACACAAATACATGAAACTCAATAATACGTTTTTGGAAAAAAAAAATCAAAGTTCATTAAAATATATTTTTCTAGTTTGAAAGCTATATTTTTATTAGTAAAAAAAATAATTTAGGTAAATATTGGGAATACTAGAAATCATTGATAACTTGGAAAAGTACCTTTCCTATTAGTTAAAGATATTTTAGGAGACATCCTCGAAAAGTAATAAAATAGCATGTGGATTGAAATTCTTCGTTTATCAAAATAAAGCCTTTTAAGTAAAACGAACTATCCTTGAAATTTAGAAATATATATATATATTTCTAGAATTCCTAAAATAATGCAATTATTGATACAATATTACTACTAGTATAATATTAATAATAATACCCATAATAACATTTCTAGCAATAAAACTGAAAATAATAATAATAAATATAATAATAGTAAAATAATAACAATATTAACAGTAATATAATAATAATAATATTAATAAATAACAGTAATCTAATAATAATAATATTAATAAAAACCCTTATTACATACCTCCCCCCCCAAATCTATACAGAGTGAGAGAGAGAGACATAGGAGGAAAATTGAGGGCTTACTTAGGCGGTTCCGGCCAGCGGTCGGTGCGGACGGGCGCCGTCGCCGCTGGTCGTTCGGAGGGAACGCGACGGCTGGGAAGAGGAGCGGAGTGACGCGGCGGCACCGCGGGAAGACGGCGGGTCCGTGGGGCGCTGGGTCTCGCGGAGGCGGTTGCTAAGGAGGGGCGGCGCGGGAGAAGAGGACGCCGTACGCCGACGGGCAACGAGGAGTGGAGAGGGGCGGCGGATGATCTGGCGGGAGGCGGCGATCTCTGTGGTAGCTACCCCGCACTCGTGCGGCAGATCTCGCCGAACTGGCGGGGAGACCGAGCGCGATCGGCAACCAGTTGCGATGCCTCGGCTCTGAGGTGGGGAGATGGCGGCGCTCGTAACGACGACCGCGATGGATGCTGCCGGCTGAGAGGGGTAAGCGGTGGTTTTGTTTATTTTTCCTTCTTGTTCTTTTCTCTGGATATGGTGTTTTCGATGATGGGTTGGCCGGGGTTGAGCCAGATTACTCAGGGTTGGTTGGTCGGACGGAGATCTGGTAGATGTTGGCGGTAGTGGAGATGCCTGGTGGTCGTGGTCGGAGTTGGGGGTTGTGGAGGTGGTGTGGTCATGGTGGCGACGATGGTGGGTGTGGCGACGGTGCTGTCATTGGGCCGATGGTGGGTGTGGTAGTGACGAGAGTTCGGGGATGGGCACGGTGAAGGCGGGGCTGCCGCGGGTTGGTGGTGATGGCAGTGGTGAAGTCAGGGGTCGGGGTGGAGTTGGAACGGTGGCAATGGAGATGATGTTGGGTTTGTCGGTATTGCGGGGCGATGGTGGTGGCTCGTTCGCTGTGGACATGGAGGTCGAAGGTTTAGGTTTTGATTATGTCGGAGATGTGTCCGACATAGGAATTGATGTACTTGTATAATATGGAATAAGAACAGTGGACACAGACACGATGCACATCTGTGGATGGTAGAATTTCTGGAGGAGTACCTCTCCTTTTATAGGAGGTGGGAATTCCTAGTTGGATAGGGATTGGGAGGATTTAAATACCAATTAGATAAATCCCCTATTAATTCAAATTGATTTAAAAATAATTTAATCCAATCAAATCCAATCTAAATAAATTCCATACTTAATTTAAAACATTTTAAATAAAGTAAATAAAATATTTTTCCAATTTAAATTACCATATTTAATCAAATATTAATTCAAACAAAATCCCAAATATCATTTTCGTATTCAAATAAATATAGTAATAATTAATTTCGAAAGTCACGATATATACTTTAAATATTAATTATAAACTAGCTTTTATAAATAACAAAATTTATTAATAAACAAATTTCACCTTTCGTAAAATATTTGGAAACATTTCATATAAACCAAAAATTTCAAATTACTACTTATTTTTAAACGACGACCAAAATAACTCTTTTATACAAAAGAAATTATTTATCCCATTTTTTTAAAATATACTTTCCTATTAAAATAAAAATTATAATAAAATATATTTTTCTAAAATATGTAGCTCGACACATATTCGTACTTGTCGAGCAATACGAAATGCAAATCTCGCATGCTACGCAAAAATGCGAACTCGTATGCAACGTGTAAATACGAAGTATAAATTATTTAAAAAATCGTAGTAGAAATTTAGGGGGTTTACATCCTACCCAACTTAAAAGAATTTCATCGTCGAAATTTAGGAAAAATTATGGTAGGTAGGACGAAGAGGATGGAACGGGTTTATTCGAATAGATTTACGAGATCTTCTTTGGACGAGAATGCAAACAAAATATTAGACGATGAGGCGAGCGACAATTCAATGGCAATATGTCATTTGAGTGACTAGAACAGAAAATTGGATACGATCATGTATATGACAGCTAATCAATGACTAAGCGCGATCACCCTAACACTAACTTTAAAAGGGGCAACCTCATAAGCCGGTAATAAATTCCTTAATCCTTTAATATCATCAATATTTGTGTAATCTCTCTTATCATAAATCGTTCTTTCCATTAATTTCTTTCATGCCTTTACCAAAAACCAATATGATTATAATTGTATTCTAACTTCCTCTATCTCGTTATAAAATTTCAAATAGTCTCAAATTTGAATTCCATAATCCCTATTATACTAGCTCACTTTATATATATCTTCCCAAGTTAAAAATTTTCCTCTAAAATTATAATTCCAAACCTTCAACCAATTGGCCCAAGTAAAAGTTAAAATCTCCTTACTACGATTTGTATTTGTTGGTCAATATACCGTGCATCCTTAGTTACCAAGATATATAAAGTCCGTCTTCAATGTTTGATAAATTCCGAAAACTAACAACATACTTTCATAACTAAATCCCAATAAAAAAGAAAAAAAATTCTAAAATATTTATTAGTCTCTCTCTTGAAAATTTGAATTCAACAATCTCATCTTTTTGATGGTAGAAATGAAACTCATCTTAACTTCATATTCATATTCATCTTAGAACTTAATAAAAAAATGTAAAGGTTTCTTTCTTCGACAATTGGTCATCCTTGAAAGCTAATATCATCATAACACTATATGCTATCGAAGGCGACGTCAACATTTTCCTTATAAAAAATTTGCATCCATAAATTTAATATATAAATTTGGTTCTTAAACCACCAACACTTTCGAAGATTTTCACTCGATATGTCGTTACCTCAAAACAAATTTGAAATTCGCGAAGTCTATTTATCCTCGAGTGTTTCATCAAACCATAATATATCACTCCTTACTTCATATATTTGGATTTATCGCACACTTATTTATGTCCCATCTATACCTCGTAATCTTGTAATTATCTTAATCAACTACATTATTTATCCATGCTGTGGGGTTCTCCAATCTATCCTCTATTAACCAAAGATTGTCATGATCAAATTTTTATTTCGCATAAGGAAATCAAACAAGGAACAAGGTTGCGTAAACAATGGAGAAATCATAGTGAAATATGAGTAAGCAATTTAATTGGGAGGAAGAAAAGTAAGTGTTGCTAATATTGCATGAAGAGTAAAAGGTGTTATGTGTCTAAGTGAATCGAGATAAGACATGAAAATAAATGACAAGGGTTGCAAAGTTAAGCATTTAATAGATCGCAATCACATATTAGGTCAAAAAAAATTGAGTCGAGGTGGAGTCCATATCGGTACCATGGTAGGGGTTATGGTTGAGTCTTTATGGTCCGAAAGTCGTACCAAAAAAATAAAGTACAAGGGGACGTGTTTTAGTGGGACATGATATACCTACATGAAGGTGAGCTCGTCTAGGTCTTGCATGTGAAATTTGTTGGAAGAAAAAGTCTAGTATTGTGCTCCAAATATTAAAGTCACGATAGGGACGCCAAATGATCAAAATAGAAAGTGGGTTTTCATAAGGTACTAATTAATGCAAAAAAATAAAAGGTTAAAGCACGAAATAAAGATAATTATGAATCTCATAGGTCAAGGTAAAATAAGTTAGAAACACAGTTTCTAGAAGGAAGATAGTCTCATAGATAAGGGTATGGTCAAGGGAATGATTCCAATCATTTCTAAGTTTCAAACAATTTAGAGGGTCACGAATACGGATCTAGGTTTGAGGGAAGGTTGAGTAAGTCAAAGATATGTTCATCGGTTTGGTCGATGACTAACTATACTTGTGTATATGCAATATCATAATCATAGGTGGCGTGGCAATCTAATGTGGAATACTTCTATCTCACTAGGGTGACCTTACTTGCTTCTTGATCTTCTACTAATATATGATCTAATCTAAAATTTCAAGTTCCTTAAAAGTTTTTCAATAAAATTTCCAAGATACTTCGCCAAAATTTTAATCATCTTAGACTGTCAACTTTAATCACAATTTTTAAATCTCTAGTCAATCTCGAAACAACCCTTGCATATCGCAACTTGAATAATAACCCCTTCTTTTTTTTCTTTTTCTTTTTTTTCAAATCTTAAACTCTACATTTCATAAGTTTATCTGTCGAAATTCATACTACAAAATGGAACGTTTAAATTACTCCCGAATTTTAATTCTATATCCTTCAAATGTGTATATCTAGCTTCCAATAAGTAACAACTACTCTACAAAAGTGATTTTTTTTACCAAAATTTAAATATCCATAATCAAGGCTTTAAAATCATAAATCATATGAGCAAATTTTAAATATTTAAATTTTTCCTTCAAAGTCGATTTCATATCTTCCAAAAATATTTCAAACAAAATTTTTACCATTATCTCTTCAAGCTCAAATTAAATACTTACAATTCGTAAATCGTAGAATCAATTTAAAACCTCAAGCTCTCTAATAAACCGTAAATCATAAAACCTTCATATTCTCTAGTAGTTACAATACCATAACTTATAATTTAAAACACTTTAATAAATTCAAGATATGCTTTAACATATTCAATCCAAACTTGAACTTAATCGTAAATCATGTGTCACAATTTAAAGATGTTTTCCAAATCGGTTTCATATCCCAATAAATCATAGACTATTTCACAATTTCAAAAAAATTCATAAAACATAAATTTGTTTTCTCGATCTAGCTATCCTCTTTGTGTACACCACCTTGTAATATCAAAATTAAAATTTCCAACTATCTTTTGGAAGCGATAATATGCTATTACCCAACTTGGAATTAACTAATCCTTAAGATCATATTTCTAGAAAAATAACTGCCTTTATAACTCAAATAAAATCTCTATGCATATTAATTGTCAATGCAATCCATCTAGCCATGTGTTTAACCTATGGGCATATACTAGTGTGGTCATCTTACTAAACACGAAACTAAAAATTTAACGGTAGAAGGAGTCAAGCAAGATGCAAATCAAGGAAGTCGAATGAGAGTTCGAAATTTGAAGTCAAGGAAGGATGTCAAGTAGGTAAATGAGATTCTAAACTCTAATCCTATACTGCAGGCCCGTTCGGTACAGTCGTGTAACAGAAATGACAAACTTGACCTGCATGGGCCACCACAAAAACATGTAATGCCCCAGTCCCAAAATATGTAGGACTAGGAACGTAGACATACCAGCCGTATAGTATATATACGCAAGCTGTAAAATGCAGTAACCAAGGCACTAAATCTCATCCGCAAAGATAAATAATGATATAAAAGAAAGTTTGAATTTGTCACGTTTACAACCGTTGGGCGGAGACAAATCCACTACCAACAAGTAAGGAAAAATACATGGAAAATAAAATGAGTTTGGCGGGCGAAGCGAAGACGATCAAAGCGCAATCATCCTCGAAGAAATAGTGTCAATCGTGGCCATGGCTAGAACACCTGTAAAAGACAAGAACACACACCTGGCGAGATAACTAGGTCCTCAGAGAGACGTAACAAGATATAATAAACATGCCATATGAATACTGAATATATAATATGCCACAATCAAAGAAAGTGACAAGACATAAATAAGGTAATCTAACCATACAAAAGTGATCATGTAGTTGAGAAACAATCCTTCGACGCATGAGCCCTGACTGTAAATGGGATCGGCATAGTCCCCATATAGGACACCAGGGGCCTACGTCCGTAACGTCCGAAGATCGTCAGAGGGTATCATGTGCAAGGGGCTACGTCCATAACGCTCTGAAAAAGGTCAGAGGGCACCTCGAGCCTGCGTCTCCGGCGGAGCGCACAGGCAATAAGGGAAGTGCATAGAAGCCCATACGTCCGATAATGTTCTCCCCACCCAATGTACCTGTCAAGTCGTATCCACGACCATGTACCTCTACTAACTGCTAAGTCTCCTAACAGGTCTCTATTAGTAGTTAGCCCTAACGCATGCGCATGGGGGATCAGCCCACACGCAAGAACATCTGCATGCTACTCATCTCACACATCCTCGTGGTACAACAGTCTCAAGGTATATGCGATACACTACAGACGGTAGTCCCTCAACTATAGGTTCATGTCCAACCAAAGGGTAATAACAAAGTAAGCTAATATCACCGAACAAATAGCAATACAGGAATTATATGAACTGGAAATACATGAACAGTGATATGTAATAATAATGCAGACTGAATATAAACAGTATAATGGCAATGTATCTTGCCTGGTGTGTCGCCTAGTATGGTGCGGTGTTCTCTGACATGTCCCACTAGTCCACTAGCCATGGTCGACGCAATAGTCCAAAATTGTGAGAGAATAGGAACATGTGATTAGTCATGATCAACGACAAAAATAGAAGGAATTTAGGAGTAACTAAATATTTATACTAGTTTTAGAATTTTTCCTTATTGTTTTGAAGACTAATTTTATTAGAAAATATTTACACAAATACATGAAACTCAAGAATACGTTTTTAGAAAAAAATTCTAAGTTGATTAAAATATATTTTTCTAGTTTGAAAGCTATATTTTTATTAGTAAAAAAATAATTTAGGTAAATATTGGGAATACTAGAAATCATTGATAACTTTGAAAAGTACCTTTCCTATTAGTTAAAAATATTTTAGGAGACATTGTCACGACCCGCACCCTAGAGTAAGGGCACGAGACGTGGGTACGTCCAGGCTACGCCACAGCATCGGTGGTAGAACGCGGTCCTAGGTCAACATACATCTAACAATATATCTCTAAACAGTTTATACTCTCCGAATGGGGGTGACATAGCAGTAAATAAACTCAATCACAAGTAAGAAAGAGATAGCACGATATGAAATAGAACTCAAGAAAAAATAGATGATAAAGTAGTCTAAGATAATCCCAGCAAATATCCAGAGGTACATGGTCTCAGCTACTGAATGAAAGAATATATACAACTCCAAAATCTCTGAACAGAAGATAAGTCTAGCTAAACATGTCTCAAGGCAACATAAAATAAGATAAGCCTAACTAAACTAGTCTGGGCAATGGAGGTGAAGTCCTCAGCTAGAGCTGGGTCCTCCTGAGAGTCCAGCTCGCAAGTGTCGTCTAGGGCTGCCCCGTAGAAGGTATCGACACAGGCCTCCTCCTCGTCCTCTGTAATATTTTCAACAGGTCCAGTCAAGACAGGAGCGAGTACAGTACATCTCAACAGCTCATAGCAGGTTAGAAAATATAATCATGTAGTAAAGTAAGATACAGGTACTGAAAGAAGTGCAGTATGTAAACAGAGAGAGAACTGTAATAGAAATATCTACTATAAATAGAGACTAACAGTGGCTAGTAAGTCAGAGTACAATATAAACATGTAAATGCATAGGAGATTCTGATAAGACACTATGGAAGAGATTCTGATAAGATAATACTTGGGTATTATTCACATGTCTACTTCAACTCCCCCGTACACCCAATCAATACACAAGGATCCAACCAGGTTATGTTATGATTCCATGCAAAGCCCCCGAAGGGTGATACATGGATGTCCCATAAATGGGTATTCTAGAAGATAATAGGATATCCAGTAAATGGGATAAGAGATTCTAGGAGACTCTGTGATCATAAGAGTATATGTCATAAGTGATCAAAGAACCAGTGAAGCATAGTGATACGCCATGTAAGTGAAACGCACAGAACATGTAGTACCCGATGCACCCTAAGGATAACATCTCAAGAAGGGATCCATATAGTACCAATCCGTGTGACTAACGTAACAGTACAAGTAAAGTAATTTAACGCAGAAAATAATTCTAAGCAGGATATAAAATGATCAGAGAATGTACTCGCCTGGTATCTGAGTGTCCAATATGAAAGTACTGTCCGAGGAGTGGTTAATCAGAACAGCACAAGTCACAACAAGTACAAAATGCTATAATGAAGTTCTACTATGCATTCTGTATGAGTCTAGGTCAATTTAGGCCAAAGTCAACTCTTGGTCAACTCTGGTCAACCCTAGAAGTCAAACTAGGTCAACTAGGTCTAACCAAGTCTAGACTAGGCTATCAAGTCTATACTAGTCTATACTAAGTCAACTAAAGCTGTACAAGCCCAATCTAGGCTCACCAAGCTATACAAACAAAACCATAGGCCATAGGCTAAGAGACTAGGCCATGGGCTAAGGCAATACCATGCCTAAGACCAACCATAAATCATAAATACAAGATAAAATTATCTATAACAAAATATCACACATATTCATATGGCTATGCAATATAACATAGCCTACACAACTTTAATATAGAATATACATATTAGTATATAGGCTCCTATTAAATACCACACATACATAATTATATCCAACATATATATAGGACACACTCATCTATATATATAGGGTACCTATATATATATATATCTCAATACATATACATATATTCTAGTGTGTGTGTGTCATGGGTTAAATATAGGTGCGTGAACTAGTATAGCATGAGAATGAGGATGTACATGTGAGAGAAGAAACATGTGTGTGTGTGTGTGTGTGAGATAAGAGTGAAAACAGTGTGTAGTAGGCTAACAGTGAGCCTCAGTTCGACATATCAGGTTATACAACCCTAAATCAGCATTAACTCTATCTCAGGAAAATAGTAAACGCTCAAACCCATTCCCAGGTTTTGAAGAAACAACATTGCAAATCAAATGTAAAGGTAACTCAAGTTTATGACCAAAGAAGCAATTCTCAGATTTCCAGTTTCAGTCTTAGGTTATTAGATAACCTTTCCCCTATTTCTCAGTTCAGAAGATTTTCGAAGAGGGAAACTCAGGTTATAGATAACTGGGAATACAATCCCATATCAAACAGTTCCTGGAGACTGAACTCAGTCCCAGGTTCATAACAGTTCAAAATCAATCCAAATACTAATATCCCCTTCCCAAATCCAGAAGCCTATATTTGAATTTAAAACTTAGTTAACATGGATTATAACATGTAGGGATCATAATCAGTTGAAAAACATAAATAAAACAGTGAATTAAACACATTCTCAGGTTTTGAATTAAACCTTCAACTTAATATTGAACTCAGGAATAGGAATTTCAGTTTATCAAACACAAAAATTAGTTCAAAACCAAATTCAAAAAAAAACATGAAGTAAACATGAACTATAAACATGTGGGGAATTAACAGGGATTGAACATCAATTTAATAGGAAAATTTGGTTAGGAATTAAACTTGAAAACCAGGTATCAGAGTGTATCCTAAAAATGCCATTCCAAGCCTCATTCGAACCACATATTCCACATTAACCCAATCTAACATGTAAACCTAATATAATCAGAGATTAACAACACATTTAGGATCTATCTAATCAATTAAAACACAATTTAAAAGCATTAAAATCAATTTAACACAAGAACACAATTTCAGAACACTGGTACACACAGTGCACGATACGTACACAGGCAAATACGTGTCTGATACGATATGAGGGGTCGAACTACTTGGGGGACCCCATGTCAGTCACGGACACGACACGTGTGTCAATTTTCGTGGGTCGACGTGGCGTGTCCAGCTCAGAAAGCAGCCCGAGTAGCAGGGGATTAACCTGCCAGTGCGTGCACGTGTGTGTACCGCGTGTCCACGTGTCAATTTCGACACGACACGACACAACCACCACCTCAGAGAAATAGAAATCAATAAGCCATAACAAAACCTAGATTCCTATTCAAAGGCTTCCTAGAAACTATGTTGAAATGTCCTTTGGGACATTTCAACAAACACCTACTGTGGGTTTCTGATACGTGTCCAAAACGGACATGAAACCTATGAAACTCGACACGAAACAAATGTAACCACTTAGGGGACTCCTAGGGCTTCTTAAATGTATAAAGAAATCAAAATTTCATTGAGTAATGAAGAAGTTACCTATGGATGAACTTTCTAGAAAATCCCTCTTTGTTGAGCTCCTCTCCTTGATATCCCAATCCAACAAATCAATAACAACTGAAATAAAACTCGAATAACAACAAGTATAGGTATATTAAAACCTAATGGAAGAGATTTGAATGAAAAAGGACATAGAATGGAATTTCTATGGATTAGAAGGAATAGAAACAAACCTCTTTCTAAACTTGAGCTTTCCTAAAAATAGGCAACCCTAAACTAAGAGAGTATTTATAGGGTGGTGTTCCCTAGGTGGATATGGTGGCCGACCAAGTGAGTCTAGGGCTAGGGTTTTGTATTCTTGGGCTTTGGGCCAATCTACAAGGCTATGACTTAAATTGATTTATCAAAGGTTCTAATCATAAGTCATGACTTATGACTTTCTAATTCCTATTGCTAACTAGAGTCTATTGACCAAACTAAGGGTTAGCTTAGGTTAGACTAGAGTCATATAACCTAACCAAGTCAATACTAACTAGGTTTAGCTTCTAGGTTGGTCTACAAGGGTCAAAACTAGTCAAAATTAACCTAGTCAACTTTCAACCAAACAATTCCAAAATAATTCCTAAAAATTCCCATAAATTCAAATAAAATCTAATAAATTCAAATTACCCCAAAAATATCAAAAAAAATACCCTCAAATTAGAAATGTGGTAGTGACAAATCTATCCTCCTTAAAAGAATTTCGTCTTCGAAATTGAAAGGCGAAATACAACTGATGAGAATGATAGAAAGTATACCTCACGGTCCAAAAAGATAAGGGTAGCGCTCGCGCATCTCATCCTACCACTCCCAGGTAGACTCTCCTGGAGAATGATGCCTCCATGCGACGCGTACCAAAGGTATCACCTGGTTCCTCAGAACCTTCTCCCGTCGATCCAGAATCTCTACTGGCTGCTCTGGATAGCTAAGAGAAGGCCCAACCTCAATCTCTGAATGATCGAGCACATGGCTAGGGTCAGCCATGTACTGTCTCAACTGTGATACATGGAATACGTTGTGGACCCCCACTAGCACAGGCGACAAGTCTAGCCTGTATGCAACATTACTGACTCTCCCGCTGATAACGAAAGGGCCGATGAAGCGCGGGCTAAGCTTCCCACCTCCACCAAAACGTATCGTACCACGAGTCCGAGATATCCTCAAGAAAACCTGGTCTCCGACCTAATCACAAGCAAGGTCTCAATTAATTATAATAACAAACATGATCAAAATCACAAACAAAACAAACCTAAATCTAATCCTACTCTAATCTGTACCTCAAACTCCAAGGGCCTCCGGTGGCTATCGGTCCAGTGCCGATGTCTGTCCTGCGCCACAAAAAGTCTGTCCCTGATGAGCTTCACCTTCTTGGCTGCGTCAACAACCATCTCTGGTCCAGTAAAGCTCGCTCACCAACATCATCCCAAGATAAGGGTGTACGGCACCTACGCCCGTACAGAGCCTCGAAAGGTGACATCTCAATGCTGGCCTGGAAACTATTGTTGTAAGCAAACTCCACCAAATGAAGATAATCCTCCCAGGAACCTCCAAAGTCCAAGACGCACGTCTGTAGCATATCCTCAAGTGTCTGAATAGACTGCTCCGACTGTCCGTCCGTCTGGGGTGGTATGCAGTACTAAACTTGAGCTGAGTGCCCAAGCTGGTCTGCAGACTCGTCCAGAAATGGAAAGTAAAGCGACTATCCCGATCTGAGACGATACAGACCGGAACTCCGTGAATCCTGACTATCTGCCGCATATACATCTTCGCCAGCCTCTCTGTAGACGTACCCACCTTAAATGGCAAGAAATAGGCCAATTTGGTCAACCTGTCAACGATGACCCAAATCACGTCTTTTCCTCCTGGAGTACACGGCAATCCTGATACGAAGTCCATAGTGATATGCTTCCATCACTCGGGAATGGACAGCGGCTGCAATAATCTACCGGGCCTCTGTCTCTCTGCCTTGACCTGCTAACAGACCAAGCACCTAGCCACGAAGCGAGCCACCTCTCGCTTCATCTCTGACCACTAAACATGCTCTCTCAGATCTTGGTACATCTTGTTGGCACCCGGGTGTATAGAGTACTGAGATCTGTGGGCCTCCTGCATAACCTGCTCCCAGAGATCTCCGCTGGGCACACATAACCTGGAACCGTGCCTCAAGGCACCATCCTCTGCAAGAGAAAACTCGCCCTCCAGCAATCCTGCTCGAACCTGCTCTCGGAGACACCGCAGGGAAACGTCCTCAAACTATGCCAACTTGATCCTCTCTACCAAGTCTGACTGAATCTGTGTAACACCCAGTTTTCCAGATGAGGGTAATTTTGAAATTTTGTAATTATAATTATTATTTAATGATTATTATTTTATATTATAATTTTGGTGATTTTTAATTATTTTTAAACTATTTAAAATTATGACTTGTGATTTTCACATTTTACTATTGTTTGGTTTTAATTTCGAGGAATTTGTCACCCCCAGTTTTCAGGAACAGGAGTATTTTTGTCGTTTGTATTTTTAAAATATTTTTGAAATTTATTTTATTATTTATGATATTGTTTTGGGATTATTTGAGTCAGGTTCGAATTTCAGCTCAATTCGACTTGAAACGGGGACCCGGGGGTAGTGTTGACTTTAGTGGACCCACATACTAGTTAGGCATGGCCCACATGATATTAATTTTAGTCCACAAGATATTAATTTTAGTTAGTAGTTAGACTAATTATAATGGATAAGGTTAGTGTGATCAGAGACTTTAGAATGACAAATTTAGCCCCAACCAATTAGCCATTTTCTAATACTAATAGAATAGGTTAGTGGGGCATTTTAGACCTTACCATAATAGGACAAATAGCCCCATATGGCCAGCCACTTTGGGAGAGGATAGGCTCAAGTTCATTTCATTATTCTCATCCACACTCTCTCTCTTGTTCTTCCCCAAATTTCTAGAGAGCAATCCCTAGCAATTTCTCCACCAAATCTTTCCATTTCTCCACCAAATCCTTCTATTTCGCCACCAAATCTTCTTTTTTCCTTCTTCATTCTAGCCAAGGAGAAGCTACCCAAGTTTGGGAGGATTCGGAGCTCGTTCGTGTCCTTTTGGAATCTCTACGTGTCGGTGTCGCTCCAGGAAGGCCTTTCTCCGATTCGATCTACCGGAAGGTATAAATCCCTTCTCCTTTTCATTTTCTCATGCATATAGGTCTATTTTGAACCCATAGGAATGACCCCCATGGTTGTATCTCCATTTGTGTCTATTTCGTGTCCATTTGGAGGTCATAGGAGTGTCCTTGTGTTGTGGTTGTGTCCATGTGGGAAAATCCTAAATTTGGACACACTATGTGTTGTTGTTATGTATGAATGAATTATTACATGTTTAATCTCATATTTTTGTATTGGAGATGTGTTCTATAGTGTCTCATATATATATATATATATTAGTGTAGAGAGTGACTTCTTGATATATTATGTTATGTACTTGTGTTTCTTTTATCTCAAACTACCTAAATTTGTCATAATTTTTATCCACGTTTTTAGTAGCTAGAGCAACTTAGAAATGCCATAACTTTTAGCTCATAATTCCAATTAACCTTCCGTTTTTTTAAAAGAAGCGTATCGAAGTTAGCTTTCCAAATATATATTTTAATAAGCCAAATTCTTTCTATAACTTTCTGTAGAATTATTTGAGTGTCAGCTGTACGAAAGACGAACGTTTTTCGGTATTTTTGCGATTCCGGGAGCTTTCGGACACGAAAATACGATCCGTTTAAAGTTTCGGAAAGCTAACACGAAGAGCTACAACATACTTTAATCCTAGAATTTAATGAATGCCCAATTGGTACAGTATTGGTTTTAAGTAGAAGAGTCACTATACGATATATGCATTTTATGTAACCTATGAGCCTATGTAGTATGGATATTAAATGAATATAGAGTATGTAATGCATGATATGTTAGATGAATAAAATGATATATATATGATATATATTCTCTTTACATTAATTTATATATATTGTTGAATGCAAGCATGTAGGAATGCTATTAATATAATGCATATAAGCAAGGCATGAATGAAATGAATGTTTGCAATATGTTAATATAGATACAATATGCATGAATATAAGTATAATATAATACAAGTATACATGTATGTATCATGTAAATGTAATATACATGATATGTATGTATGCATGTATACAAGGTAAGTATGTATGTATGTATTTCTATAAACTGAGTTAACCTATAACCTTTTACACACATGCATTCATACACCCTTGACATCATGTATCCCATGTCACATACACCTACCTATCACTAAATTTTAGAACATTAACACATATCCTTTCACACACATGCCAAACACACACATACTCACTTACTCTTTTACCTCACCTTCTCTCTCTCTCTATATATATATATATATATATATATATATATATATATTTACCTCACTTACTCCAAACACACACATACTCACTTACTCTTTTACCTCTCCTTCTCTCTCTCTCTCTATATATATATATATATATATATATATTTTTTATATATATATATATATATATATATATATATATATATATATATATGTATGTGCCTATATATAGCTTTCCTATATATATCTATGTATATGAATATGTGAATGTGAATAATATATATACATTATATGACTAAGTTTGTGTGCCTTGTTAGCTTATGGTTTAGTTTTGTGCTTGGTTTAGCAAGTGACTTAGGCTATGAGTTAGTAGCTATCTTGGATACTTGATTTGCATATACTTAGTTTGTTTAGACCTAGAATAACTTGTTTGACCTAATTTAGACTTGCTAGACCTAGTTTGACCATAGTTGACCTAGGTTTGACTTTCAGGGTTGACCAAGTTGACCAAGAGTTGACTTTGGTCTAGATTGACCTAGAATCATGTAGAATGCATAGTAGAACTTCATATTGTCATTTTGGACTTGTTGTGACTTGTGATGTTCTGATTAGGAGCCAGACACCTCTCATCGGACAGTATATTTACTTTGGACATTCAGACATCAGGCGAGTACATTCTCTGATAGTTCTCTCATTTAATTGCCAGTTACTGTATTTCAGTTATATTTATTTTTATGCGATTCTCTGTTACAATACGTATGGAAATTTCTGGATTCATGTATGCGACACACATACCTTACTTATTTGGCCTCTATTACTGGAATCACTGAATCATTTCGGAATCTATTACTGGAATCATTTCGGAATCTATTACTGGAATCATCATATTTTGGCTGGACTCACCTCGATTCTCGTGTCGAATTCTGGATTCATTTGTTTTATGGGACAGGGAAATATCGAGTAAGACATGTAGATATACCCCAAATCTGGAATCTCCAACTGGAACCTACTGGAAGCATAGCCATCTCTCGCCTGATCAGTGAGAGGTGTGCCTGATTACCCACAGCCGTTTACATGTCGATCTCGGTATTTTAAAATACACTATTAGATTAGCTGGACTCTCCTGGATTCTTGATCACTACCTAGAATCATCTGGTACTGGATTCATATTATTTTAGATTAATCCCGTACTGGATTTATAGTAGTTTTACACTTGTTTTGCAATTACTTTCTGGACTTATTCTGTTACCTTAGTTCAGCTAGATTATTTTACAGTCTTCATTGCCATCATTCTTCTCTTGTTTTAGTTACTTACTTTCCTTGTATCTTATCTGTTCTCCACACCATCACCTGCATATAAACTGTCATATTCATCAATAAAACTGTCTATAACTGCTTTATAGTTCTCTGTCATTTACTTGGGTTTTCTAGATGAGATTGTGCTCGTTCCTGTCCTGACTGGACCCGTTGATAAATTTTACAGATAGCCTGAAGGCTGCCTGCTAGCCTAGAGGAGACACAGTAGAGGTTGTATAGTTAGTTATTTCTGTTGTATTGAGTTGTATTTATTCTATGGATTACTGTATTGAGCTTTGAGATGTTTTCTGGATTTGTGTATCTTAGACACTTAGACTTCTATCTGCTGTATCTCTTTTGGATTTCATATTTTACCTATCTTTTATCTTGCTCTACCTTAGTTGTGATTGAGACTGTATCTGCTATGTCACCTCCATTCGGAGAGTATATACTGTACAGGTACCTTTATATTGTTAGATGTTTGACCTAGGACAGCGTTCTACTGCCGACACTGCGGCGTAGGCTGGACGTACCCTCGTCTCGTGCCCTTACTCTAGGGTACGGGTCGTGACACATTTTAGTGGTGGCCCATGCAGGTCGAGTTTATGTAGTGGTATTCAAACTAGAGTATCACTACAGCCTGCAGTAGGATTAGGATATTTTTGGAGGTACTCAATCACATTAGGAAAAATACTTAATCCGATTCCTTTTGTCTAAAATTGTTGCTTATTGACTTTCCTTGAATATAAACTGTTCTCCTTGAATTTTTGCTTCATTCTCAGAAATTGCTTCTTGTTTTGATCTGTCTTCATGATGGTTATGAAGACACGATCTCATCGCTTCGGTTTGGGGGATACTATTGAGAGGCTGGCCATCTCTCGTCCTGTTCATCACGGCCTCGAGACCGCAGCTTTTGTTGTGCCGACTCAGGTTGGCGTTTCTGCTATATTGGAGGTGCACCTCCGTCTGTACAGAGACTTTTTCCTTCGTTTCCGGTTTCTCTCAGCAGCAACGATTCATGCAGCATCAGCCGCAGAGATTTGTGCAGTATCAGCATCAGGCTGGAGGAAACCAGCAGGGTGAGCTATCGTCAGGAC
Source organism: Iris pallida (assembly GCA_029216955.1). Classification (NCBI taxonomy): domain Eukaryota; kingdom Viridiplantae; phylum Streptophyta; class Magnoliopsida; order Asparagales; family Iridaceae; genus Iris; species Iris pallida. Next base: position 905,007 of record JANAVB010016798.1, on the reverse strand, counting down.
AGTCGAAGATGCACAGACCCTTGGAGATCTTGCTGCAAGTTCCGTTCTTCTCAATTCCATTCCCGCAATTGTCTTTTATAATTACCTTGAAATCCGATTCCATCTGTTCCTTGTTGATTGATTAATTTTGTCATGTTACTCTTTTGTTGTGCTTGTTTTTCTTCTGAGAAAATCATATGGGCTAGGTCGCCTAAATCATGGGATCTAGAATCCTCAATAGTCGTGTTAGTTGGCATAGTGAGGACATGTAGTCAGATTTTGGATGTATTCTCGGGTATGGAAATTTAAGGTTTTCGCCGTCGCATGCGGCAGTGCAAAAATTTTAAATACCATGAACCTAGAGGTACGTACCTTAGTCAAGGACTCTGTGATTATCGTAGCCTTGCTCACTAGCATGATGAAGACTCTGGACAACATAATTTTGGACAAACGTATATGATTAACATATTGTATCTTGAGAAGGTTTAAACATCATACCCTTTTGATTGTTATAAATGACTTAGGAGTAGGGATATTTAGTTTTGTAGAGCTTTTTCATAGGTAGTTCCTTCATAGTATAATGGTATGATGACTTGTAGAGTGTTTGTACCATAGAGGTGATAGTTAGCATTGGTGTTAGAATAGTAACCCATGGCAGATAATTCTCCTGTTATCTATAATACCAACCAGTTACACATAGGATGTTAGTATGCCTTACAGCCTTGATGATTATTACTACTTTTTCTTACCTTTTCCAGTGAGGCACCTATGACCATAGCCTGCCTTTGATTATAGTTGTAGTTCACCTAAGACCGAGATGTCTATTTGCATAGATAGATTGCAGATGATATTGGCATATGGGATATAGGTTAGTTGGTATCTATAGGCCATTGTTGTATAGGGTTATAAACATGTTGTTTAGCCTATACTTGGTTCGGTTTTCCATTTTAGTTAAGTTCTCTTCGTGTTGAGTTCCTTTGTGTTGATCACCTTTATAGGCAGTGTGCAGACCCTTCACTAGATACCATATCCCCTTGATTCAGACCATTCATCCTTAGCCTAGTTCTAAGCATTGTTTTAGACCCTTATAAGTTTAGTCTGCCTTAACCCTTGGTTGATCAGTCATGTATATATATATATAGATGATATACTTAGGATATATGTGATGGGTTGTTGTTCTTGAGCATATATATATATATGTGGTATTTGGTATTCATGTGCTTAGCTTGTAGGTATTTAGTTATAGGTGACTTGATAGGATTGGGAAGTTAAGAGCTAGTCTATTATAGAGTTTCTCTTTTGCTAAATTCTAGTTGCCAACACCTAGATAGCTAGCATAGGTAAAACCCTATGAAGTTGACCAGTTGATGACCAAGTACTTGGATGTTGAGAAATTGACTAGTGATTGACCCTTGACTATGTTTGAGATAGAAGGGGGTGCGATCATCTTAATTTCGAGGACGAAATTTTTATAAGGTGGGTAGGATTGTAACACCCAGTTTTCCAGATGAGGGTAATTTTGAAATTTTGTAATTATAATTATTATTTATTGATTATTATTTCATATTATGATTTTTGGTGATTTTTAATCATTTTTAAACTATTTAAAATTATGACTTGTGACTTTGACATTTTACTATTGTTTGGTTTTAATTTCGAGGAATTTATCACCCCCAATTTTCAGGAACAGGGATATTTTTGTCAGTTGTATTTTTGAAATATTTTTGAAATTTATTTTATTATTTATGATATTATTTTGGGATTATTTGAGTCGGGTTCGAATTTCAGCTCAATCCGACTTGAAACGGGGACCCGGGGGTAGTGTTGACTTTAGTGGACCCACACACTAGTTAGGCATGACCCACATGATATTAATTTTAGTCCACATGATATTAATTTTAGTTAGTAGTTAGACTAATTATTATGGATAAGGTTAGTGTGATTAAAGACTTTAGAATGACTAATTTAGCCCCAACCAATTAGCCCTTTCCTAATACTAATAGAATAGGTTAGTGGGGGCAGTTTGGACCTTACCATAATAGGACAAATAGCCCCATATGTCCAGCCACTTTGGGAGAGGATAGGCTCAAGTTCATTTCATTATTCGCATACACACTCTCTCTCTTGTTCTTCTCCAAATTTCTAGAGAGCAATCCCTAGCAATTTCTCCAACAAATTCTTCCATTTTGCCACCAAATCTTCTTCTTTCCTTCTCCATTCTAGCCAAGGAGGAAGCTACCCAAGTTTGGGTGGATTCGGAGCTCATTCGTGTCCTTTTGGAATCTCTACGTGTCGGTGTCGCTCCGGGAAGGCTTTTCTTCGATTCGATCTACCGGGAGGTATAAATCCTTTCTCCTTTTCATTTTCTCATGCATATATGTCTATTTTGAACCCATAGGAATGACCCCCATGGTTGTATCTCTATTTGTGTCCATTTCGTGTCCATTTGGAGGTCATAGGAGTGTCCTTTGTGTTGTGGTTGTGTCCATGTAGGAAAACCCCAAATTTGGACACACTATGTGTTGTTGTTATGTATGAATGAATTATTACATGTTTAATCTTATATTTTGTATTGGAGATGTGTTCTATAGTGTCTCATATATATATATTAGTGTAGAGAGTGACTTCTTGATATATTATGTTATGTACTTGTGTTTCTTTTGTCTCAAACTACCTAAATTCGTCATAATTTTTATCCACATTTTTAGTAGCTAGAGCAACTTAGAAATGCCATAACGTTTAGCTCATAACTCCAATTAACCTCCCATTTTTTTAAAAGAAGCGTATCGAAGTTAGCTTTCCAAATATATATTTTAATAAGCCAAATACTTTCTGTAACTTTCTGTAGAATTATTTGAGTGTCAGCTATACGAAAGACGAACGTGTTTCGGTATTTTCGCGATTCCGGGAGCTTCCAGAAACAAAAATGCGATCCGTTTATAGTTTCAGAAAGCTAACACGAAGAGCTACAACATACTTTAATCCTAGAATTTAATGAATGCCCAATTGGTATAGTATTGTTTTTAAGTAGAAGAGTGACTATACGATATATGCATTTTGTGTAACCTATGAGCCTATGTTGTATGGATATTAAACGAATATAGAGTATGTAATGCATGATATGTTAGATGAATAAAATGATATATATATGATATATATTCTCTTTACATTAATTTATATATATGGTTGAATGCAAGTATGTAGGAATGCTATTAATATAATGCATATAAGCAAGGCATGAATGAAATGAATGTTTGCAATATGTTAATATAAATACAAGTATCTAATATGCATGAATGTAAGTATAATATAATACAAGTATACATGTATGTATCATGTAAATATAATATACATGATATGTATGTATGCCTGTATACAAGGTAAGTATGTTTGTATGTATTTCTATAAACTGAGTTAACCTATAACCTTTACACACATGAATTCATACACCCTTGACATCATGTATCCCATGTCACATACACCTACCTATCACTAAATTTTAGAACATTAACACATATCCTTTCACACACATGCCAAACACACACATACTCACTTACTCTTTTACCTCTCCTTCTCTCTCTCTCTCTCTCTCTATATATATATATATATATATATATATATTTTATATATATATATATATATATATATATATATGTATGTGCCTATATATATAGCTTTCCTATATATATCTATGTATATGAATATGTAAATGTGAATAATATATATACATTATATGACTAAGTTTGTGTGCCTTGTTAGCTTATGGTTTAGTTTTGTGCTTGGCTTAGCAAGTGACTTAGGCTATGAGTTAGTAGCTATCTTGGATACTTGATTTGCATATACTTAGTTTGTTTAGACCTCGAATAACTTGTTTGACCTAATTTAGACTTGTTAGACCTAGTTTGACCATAGTTGACCTAGGTTTGACTTTCAGGGTTTACCAAGTTGACCAAGAGTTGACTTTGGTCTAGATTGACCTAGAATCATGTAGAATGCATAGTAGAACTTCATATTGTCATTTTGGACTTGTTGTGACTTGTGCTGTTCTGATTAGGAGCCAGACACCTCTCATCGGACAGTATATTTACTTTGGACATTCAGACATCAGGCGAGTACATTCTCTGATAGTTCTCTCATTTAATTGCCAGTTAATGTATTTCAGTTCTATTTAGTTTTATGCGATTCTCTGTTACAACACGTATGGAAATTTCTGGATTCATGTATGCGACACACAAAACTTACTTATCTGGCCTCTATTACTGGAATCACTGGAATCATTTCAGAATCTATTACTGGAATCATTTCGGAATCTATTACTGGAATCATCATATTTTGGCTGGACTCACCTCGATTCTCGTGTCGAATTTTGGATTCATTTATTTTACGGGACGGGGAAATATCGAGTAAGACATGTAGACATACCCCAAATCTGGAATCTCCAACTGGAATCTACTGGAAGCATAGCCATCTCTCGCCTGATCAGTGAGAGGTGTGCCTGATTACCCACAGCCGTTTATATGTCGATCTCGGTATTTTAAAACACACTATTAGATTAGCTGGACTCTCCTGGATTCTTGATCACTACCTAGAATCTTCTGGTACTGGATTCATATTATTTTAGATTCATCCCGTACTGGATTTATAGTAGTTTTACACTTGTTTTGCAATTACTTTCTGGACTTATTCTGTTACCTTAGTTCAGCTAGATTTATTTTACAGTCTTCATTGCCATCATTCTTCTCTTGTATTAGTTACTTACTTTCCTTGTATCTTATCTGTTCTCCACACCATCACCTGCATATAAACTGCAATATTCATCAATAAAACTGTCTATAACTGCTTTATAGTTCTCTGTCATTTACTTGGGTTTTCTAGATGAGGTTGTGCTCGTTCCTGTTCTGACTGCACCTATTGATAAATTTTACAGATAGCCTGGAGGTTGCCTGCTAGCCTAGTGGAGACACCGTAGAGGTTGTATAGTTAGTTATTTCAGTTGTATTGAGTTGTATTTATTCTATGGATTACTGTATTGAGCTTTGAGATGTTTTCTGGGTTTGTGTATCTTAGACACTTCGACTTCTATCTGCTGTATCTCTTTTGGATTTCATGTTTTACCTATCTTTTATCTTGCTCTACCTTAGTTGTGATTGAGACTGTATCTGCTATGTTACCTCCATTCGGAGAGTATATACTGTACAGGTACCTTTATATTGTTAGATGTTTGACCTAGGACAGCGTTCTACCACCGACACTGCGGCGTAGGCTGGACGTACCCACGTCACGTGCCCTTACTCTAGGGTGCGGGTCGTGACAATCTGCATCCCCCATAACTGCATCTGCACTCCGGGCACGATCACCTCAATCCCAAGGCTCTCTAAGTCTGCAAGCAAATGTCGATCCATGGTCAAATACAAGGCTGTCGGATACCTACTCAAGGCATCAGCAACCACGTTGGCCTTCCCTGGGTGATACTGAAGTAGGATGTCAAAATCCTTCATCAACACTAGCCATCTGCGCTCTCTCATGTTCAACTCCTTCTGAGTGAACACATACTTTAAGCTCTTATGATCTGTGAAGATCTCCACCCTCTCACCATACAGATAATGCTTCCACAACTTCAGAGCAAATATCACTGCTGCCAACTCCAGGTCGTAGGTAGGGTAGTTCTTCTCATGGGGACGCAATTTCCTGGAAGCATAGGAAATCACCTTCCCATGCTGCTGTAAGACGCAACCCAGCCCCTTCCCTAAAGCATCACTATAAATAGTGAATCCACCTGATCCTGAAGGCAATGTCAGAATCGGAGCTGTCGTAAGCTGCTTCTTCAACTCATCAAAAGCTGTCTGACACTCCTTTGACCAAACGAACTCAGCATCCTTCTGGGTCAGCCGAGTCAACGGCTCTGCAACCCGGGAGAAATCCTGCACAAATCTCCGATAATATCCTGCCAGCCCCAGGAAACTCCTGATCTCTACAACTGAAGTCGGTGCTGTCCATACCTCAACTGCTATAATCTTTTTGGGGTCAACTGAGATACCATCTCCAGTCACCACATGCCCTAAGATGTCCATCCGGTCTAAGAAGAACTCATACTTGGAGAGCTTCCAGTAAAGCTGCTCCTTCTTGAGAGTCTCCAGCACGATCCTCAAATGCTCCTCGTGCTCCTCCTCAGTCTTAGAATATACCAAGATGTCGTCAATGAACACTACCACAAACTGATCCAGATACTGGTGGAACACCTTGTTCATAAGGTTCGTAAATACTGCTGGTGCATTAGTTAGTCCAAACGGCATAACCAAAAACTCAAACTGCCCGTACCGCATCCTGAAAGCGGTCTTGGGAATATCCTTCCTCTTCACCTTCACCTGGTGATATCTCGACCTCAGATCAATCTTGGAAAATACCCGAGCTCCGTTCAACTGGTCAAAAAGATCGTCGATCCGCGGCAGTGGGTATTTGTTCTTGATCGTGAGGTTGTTGAGTGCCCTATAGTCAATACACATCCGTACTGACCCATCCTTCTTCGGCATGAACAACACTGGTGCACCCTATGGCAACGAACTCGAGCGGATGAAGCCCTTATCCTGTAGCTCATCCACCTGCTTCTTCAGCTCCACCAGCTCACTGTTGTTCACCCGATAGACATGATGAGAGATGGGCTCCGCTCTTGGAACCAAGTCTATCGAGAACTCAATGTCTCTGTCTGGTTGCAATCTCAGCAACTCCTCTGGGAAAACATCCATATAATCTGCTATCAAGGGGTGTGGAATCGCCTGCTCCTCGACCGAGACTCCATAGAAGACTCTGCTGCTCTGTTCTGCCTGACGTCTGGTGTACTCGAACTCTGGCTCCCCCGGCGCTCTAAAAAGAACTCTACCCCCTCTACAATCAATGCTGGCGAGGTACCTACTCAACCAATCCATGCCTAGTACTATATCGTAGTTCGGCAATGGCATTACGAGCAGGCTCACCTCCAACTCACGGCCTCCCAAAACTACTCTCCGACCCTTACAAACATCACTCACGAGGATAATGCCACCCCCGGTCGTGATCTTGTAAGTCCTAGGCAACGATTCAGCTATGATACCGTGTCTAATCGTAAAAGATACTGATATGAAGCTATGCGAAGCACCGGAATCGAATAATGCAAAACCTGGACAGGAGTCAAGAAGAATCGAACCTGCAATCAGCTCTCCTATCACCTCTGTATCCCCAGATGCCATGGCAAAAACTCATCCCTGCTGGCCTCTCCTGGCCTGCTGCTGGTGCTGGATGAACCTCTGCTGCTGTGTCGGCAGGGCTGGTCCCCTCTGCTGGCCTGCTGGAGCCCTGGCTCCTCCTTTCGGGCCTGCTCGTGCTATGCGGCACTCCCTCATCTAGTGGTCTGTTGAACCACACACCAGGCACTGGCCTAGCCTCTTCCGGCACTTATTGAAGACGTGCCCAGGCTTCTTGCAGTAGGCACAAGTGACACCCTGTCTCTGACCCTGCTGGTGCTGTCTCGGCTGCTACTGTTGGTGAACTGGCCTCTGCTGGATCGGCTGCGGCTGAAACTGCCACGACTGCTGGTGCTGAAAGTGGGGCCTCTTGGCCTAGCCCCCGCTGCTGCTGCCCACAACTGGGTCTCGTCCCCTCTTGAGCCTAAGCTCAAGATCATCCTCTGCCAACAAGGCTCCCGTCAAGATCTCCTCGAATGTGGTATCCCGGTTGCCCTTGGTCAGGGACTTGACGTCCTTGACCAGACCCTTTCGGAACCTCTAGGCCTTCGCCGTCTCGCTCAAGCCCTCTACAAATCTGCCGAAGCGGCCGAACTCCCCGACGTACTCCTCCACTGAAAGGCTCCCCTGGACTAGGCTCTCAAACTACGACTCCAAGGCTCTGAGTGCTGAATCTGGGAAGAACTTCTTGTTGAAGAAGCCCTTGAACTGCTGCCAAGTCTGCCCAGCTACTCCCACCCTGGGGTCTGACTGATACCAGGTGCGAGCAAGATCTCGCATCCGGCTAGCTGCGGCCTCAATCTGAAGATCTACTGGTATCCGGGCCAGGCGAAAGATCTCCTCTATATGCTCGATCCATTCATCGGCATATATGATCCCCTCTGTCCCCATGAAGTCTTTGGGGCTCATCTTCTGGAACTGCTCTATCCCCGGTGTCCTCGGCTGCTGAAATACTAGTCGAGCTGCGACTATCATAAGGGCCAAGTCCATGCCCCTGTCCTGTAGAGCCTGCTGCCGGTCCAAGAACTGCTGGAAATATGCAAACATCTGCACTGCATCCACGTGTCCTGTAGGCGGCGGCTGCTGGAAAGGATCCTCTGGGATGACCGGGTCCTACCTTCGAGCCGGTGGAAGCATACCCCCTGCTGCTACAGTCGAGGTCTCAATACGAGCAGAGGTGGCTGGAGTTGCAGTCCCCTGGCCCCGCTGTACTGGCTGAGATGTAGCACTCCCCTCCATAGCATCCCCATGAATGGTACGCTGCGATCGAGTCTCTACCATCCTGAAGATAGACAAACAAGAGTATCAATTTCTGAGAAAGAAGCGAAATAACAAAGACGGACAGTTAAAATTCAAAGGATTAGCTGACAATAAGGATTTAGATGGCAATAAATTTTTTTTTCCTAACGTGATTGAGTACCTTAATAATTAATGTCCTATATCCTACTGCAGGCTGTAGAGATACTCTAATTCGAATACCACTACACTTCTAGTCTAGACCTGCATGGGCCACCACTAAAAATGTGTCACGACCCGCACCCTAGAGTAAGGGCACGAGACGTGGGTACGTCCAGCCAACGCCTCAGTGTCAACGGTAAAACGCTGTCCTAGGTCAACATACATCTAACAATATATCTCTAAACAGTTTATACTCCCCGAATGGGGGTGACATAGCAGTAAATAAACTCAATCACAACTAAGGAACAGATAGAACAATATGAAATAGAACTCAAGAAAAAATAGATGATAAAGTAGTCTAAGATAATCCCAGCAAATATCCAGAGGTACATGGTCTCAGCTACTGAATGAAAGAATATATACAACTCCAAAATCTCTGAACCGAAGATAAGTCTAGCTAAACATGTCTCAAGGCAACATAAAATAAGATAAGCCTAACTAAACTAGTCTAGGCAATGGGGGTGAAGTCCTCAGCTAGAGCTGGATCCTCCTGAGAGTCCAGCTCGCAAGTGTCGTCTAGGGCTGCCCCATAGAAGGTATCCACACAGGCCTCCTCCTCGTCCTCTGTAATATTTTCAACAGGTCCAGTCAGGACAGGAGCGAGTACAGTACATCTCAACAGTTCATAACAGGTTAGAAAATATAATCATGCAGTAAAGTAAGATACAAGTACTGAAAGAAGTACAGTATGTAAACAGAGAGAGAACTGTAATAGAAATATCTACTATAAATAGAGACTAACCGTGGCTATTGAGTCAAAGTACAATATAGACATGTAAATGGCATAGGAGATTCTGATAAGACACTATGGAAGAGATTCTGATAAGATACTACTTGGGTATTATTCACATGTCTACTTCTACTCCCCCGTACCCCCAATCAATACACACGGATCCAACCAGGTTATGTTATGATTCGATGCAAAGCCCCCGAAGGGTGATACATAGATGTCCCATAAATGGGGATTCTAGAAGATTCTAGGATACCCAGTAAATAGGATAAGAGATTCTAGGAGACTCTGTGATCATAAGAGTATATGTCACTAGTGATCAAAGAACCAGTGAAGCATAGTGATACGCCATGTAAGTGAAACGCATAGAACAAGTTGTACCCGATGCTCCCAAAGGATAACATCTCAAGAAGGAATCCATATAATACCAATCTGTGTGACCAACGTGACAGTACAAGTAAAGTAATTTAATACAGGAAATAATTCTAAGCAGGATATGAAATGATCAGAGAAAGTACTCGCCTGGTATCTGAGTGTCCAATATGAAAGTACTATCCGAGGAGTGGTGTCTGGCTCCTAATCAGAACAGCACAAGTCACAACAAGTCTAAAATGGTATAAAGAAGTTCTACTATGCATTCTACATGAGTCTAGGTCAATCTAGGCCAAAGTCAACTCTTGGTCAACTGTGGTCAACCCTAGAAGTCAAACTAGGTCAACTAGGTCTAACCAAGTCTAGACTAGGCTATCAAGTCTAAACTAGTCTATCTAGGTCAAGTAAAGCTGTACAAGCCCAATCTAGGCTCACCAAGCTATACAAACAAAACCATAGGCCATAGGCTAAGAGACTAGGCCATGGGCTAAGGCAATACCATGCCTAAGACCAACCATAAATCATAAACACAAGACAAAATTATCTATAACAAAATATCACACATATTGATATGGCTATGCAATATAACATAGCCTACACAACTTTAATATATAATATATATATTAGTATATAGGCTCCTATTAAATACCACATATACATAATTATATCCAACATATATATACGACACACTCATCTATATATATAGGGTACCTATATATGTATCTCAATACATATACATATATACTTATGTGTGTGTGTGTCATGGGTTAAACATAGGTGTGTGAACTAGTGTAGCATGAGAATGAGGGTGTACATATGAGAGAGGAAACATGTGTGTGTGTGTGAGACAAGAGTGAAAACAGTGTGCACTAGGCTAACAGTGAGCCTCAGTTCAACATATCGGGTTATACAACCCTCAATCAGCATTAACTCAATCTCAGGAAAACAGTGAATGCTCAAACCCATTCCCAGGTTTTGAAGAAACAATATTGCAAATCAAATGTAAAGGTAACTCAGGTTTATGACCAAAGAAGCAATTTTCAGATTTCCAGTTTCAGTCTCAGGTTATTAGATAACCTTTCCCCCATTTCTCAGTTCAGAAGATTTTTGAAGAGGGAAAACTCAGGTTATAGATAACTGGGAATGCAATCCCATATCAAACAGTTCCTGGAGACTGAACTCAGTCCCAGGTTCATAACAGTTCGAAATTAATCCAAATACTAATATCCCCTTCCCAAATCCAAAGGCCTATATTTGAATTTAAAACTTAGTTAACATGGATTATAACATGTAGGGATCATAATCAGTTGAAAACATAAACAAAACAGTGAATTAAACACATTCTCAGGTTTTGAAATAAACCTTAAACTTAATATTGAACTCAGGAATAGGAAATTCAGTTTATCAAACACAAAACTCAGTTCAAAACCAAATTCAAAAATAAACTTGAAGTAAACATGAATTATAAACATATAGGGAATTAACAGGGATTGAACATCAATTTAACAGGGAAATTTGGTTAGAAATTAAACTGGAAAACCAGGTATCAGAGTGTATCCTGAAAAATGCCATTCCAAGCCTCATTAGAACCACATATTCCACATTAACACAATCTAACATGTAAACCTAATATAATCATAGATTAACAACACATTTAGGATCTATCTAATCAATTAAAACACAATTTAAAAGCATTAAAATCAATTAAACACAAGAACACAATTTCAGAACACTAGTACACACAATGCACGACACGTGCACAGGCAAATGCGTGTCCAATACGACATGAGGGGTCGAACTACTTGGGAGACCATGTTTCAGTCACGGACACGATACGTGTGTTAATTTTTGTGGGTCGACGTGGCGTGTCCAGCTCAGAAACCAGCCCGAGTAGCAGGAGATTAACCTGCCAGTGCGCGCGCGTGTGTGCACCGCGTGTCCACACATCGATTCCGATACGACACGACACAACCACCACCTCAGAGAAACAGAAATCAATAAGCCATAACAAAACCTTGATTCCTATTCAAAGGCTTCCTAGAAACTAGGTTGAAATGTCCTTTGGGACATTTCAACAAACACCAACTGTGGGTTCCTGATACGTGTCCAAAACGGACACGAAACCTATGAAACTCGACACGAAACCAAAGTAGCCACTTAGGGGACTCCTAGGGCTTCCTAAATGCATAAAGAAATCAAAATTTCATTGAGTAATGAAGAAGTTACCTACGGATGAACTTTCTAGAAAATCCCTCTTTGTTGAGCTCCTCTCCTTGATATCCCAATCCAACAAATCAATAACAAACTAAAATAAAACTCCAATAACAGCAAGCATAGGTATATTAAAACCTAATAGAAGAGATTTGAATGAAAAAGGACATGGAATAGAATTTCTATAGATTAAAAGGAATAGGAACAAACCTCTTTCTAAACTTGAGCTTTCCTAAAAGGGGCAACCCTAAACTAAGAGAGTATTTATAGGGTGGTGTTCCCTAGGTGGATATGGTGGCCGGCCAAGTGAGTCTAGGGCTAGGGTTTTGTATTCTTGGGCTTTGGCCCAATCTACAAGGCTATGACTTAAATTGATTTATCAAAGGTTCTAATCATAAGTCATGACTTATGACTTTCTAATTCCTATTGCTAACTAGAGTCTATTGACCAAACTACGGGTTAGCTTAGGTTAGACTAGAGTCATATAACCTAACCAAGTCCATACTAACTAGGGTTAGCTTCTAGGTTGGTCTACAAGGGTCAAAACTAGTCAAAGTCAACCTAGTCAACTTTCAACTAAACAATTCCAAAATAATTCCTAAAAATTCCCATAAATTCAAATAAAATCTAATAAATTCAAATTACCCCAAAAATGTCAAAAAATACTCTCAAACTAGAAATGTGGTAGTGAAAGACATCCTCGAAAAGTAATAAAATAGCATGTGGACTGAAATTATACGTTTATCAAAATAAAGACTTTTAAGTAAAACGAACTATCCTTGAAATTTAAAAAAATTATATATTTCTAGAATTCCTAAAATAATGCAATTATTGATACAATAATGCTACTAGTATAATATTAATAATAATACCCATAATAATATTTCTAGCAACAAAACTGAAAATAATAATAATAAATATAATAATAGTAAAATAATAATAATATTAACAATAATATAATAATAATAATAATAATATTAATAAATAACAGTAATCTAATAATAATAATAATAACAATAATAATATTAATAAAAACCCTTATTACAGACCTCCCGCCCCAAATCGATACTGAGTGAGAGAGAGAGAGTAGGGCACATTTCTAGCACACTATTATGTGTTGCACCCTTCATGAACGGATATTTGACCTGGATAACCTGGATGGTCTGCAGGGCTTGTGGCTGCTGGAATATCTCATTGTATCTTGCTAGTAATAGGCCTGTGATAACCCTAGTTAGTTAAAGTATCAAGCCGTACTCATTATTTGGCCGTGATTGATTGGATGGAGTCTAACCCATTCTAGTCTTGTCCTGATCCTGTACAAGATTGTAACATGACCTGATTGTTTGTGCTTTACTTTATCGATAAATGGTAGGAAACCAAGTTTCGTTCAGATGAAGGATTACAACCCTGGTCTTTGTTTGGTTTAAGGGTTGTAACTTGGTTATCTGAGCGGTCTCATAGTTATCTTATCGTATATCATCATGATTTTCTATATCTCCAGTCTTTTATTATATGTTATTATGTTTTATGCTGATTGCTGGTTTTAGTTCTTAAGTAAAGCCTCCTTTGTGGCACTTGCACTTTCTGGGATCTGACCAAGCTAGTTTTGCGTGGCCAGATACCGGAGCAGCTCCAGAGGATCTCCCTACATTCCAGCCAGATGGTGACCACCAGGCGTAACCAAGGCAACGAATGAGTCTCCCTTTTATTCTCTTACTTTATTGTAAAAATATTCTTTTGAGGCGTTTAGCCGATGAGCACGTGTTAGCTCGTATTGTACTTTACTTACTGTCTGCCTACGGGCTGTAACATGATTGACGAATCCTAAGGTTGATCATGTATGACTGAAACTCTTACTAGTCTTCACATTTTGTATGACTAGCTTCATGATCATCCAAATATCTAATATATGGGACGCCTTACTATTGTATATTTGATGCTCTAACATCTTGTAACTACTATTCCTTGTATGAGGTTGAGACGATAGGTTTGGTCAGGACCATAAGGGACTGATGGCTTGTAGTAAAATCCTTATATATCTAGACAGTCGTGACCGTATAGCGAGGTGGAATCCATTTTAATATACATAGCTGGTTATGTATACCCCCGCTCTCTAGAATTCTGGTTTCGGGGCATTACATAGTTTAAGTGGTGTCCCATACAGGTCTTGTGAATCAAGGTATATGAGGGTTTACCGAATAGATGTCTCAATCAGCACTCGCTCTTGATCTCTGCTCGTATCCTCTGAATCCCTGAATTCTTGACCTAATCACATGCTTGTATTTTTCATCTGTCCGGATCCTTCCTTATTGTTTCCTGTGTCGTCTTCTTCAGCGACATTGTTCCTGGTCCTACCGATCGGCAAGGCGGAGCACCTCCAGTGGACCAGCAGCAACTTGGAGATCAAACCCAGCATTCAGGAGTAGCCTCCAGAGTCATGCCTACTGGGGGCCAGATGTGAGCACCCTGAATTTCGGGTTGATTTTTTTTTTAATTTTTCTGATCGAATTAGTTTAAATAAATAATTTATTCTGTTATTTATCCTTAAGTGTACCTTTTCGTGCCTTTGATATTTGGAGTGTCAGGGATGTTCAACTCTGGAAACTTTCTTCATGAGTTTTATAGTGGACAGGATTGCCTTCATTTTGGTATATAGTATCCCACACAAACTTGTTCCCTTGTACTATTTTTGCTTCGCACAACTTCTGGTCAAATTAGACCGTTTGATCATTAATTAATTTTTCCACTCTTTTCCTTGATCATTATTAGCACGTTACCGTGACTTCTAATTTAGGAGCACAAGACCAGTCATTTTCTTAAAACTAACTCATCATGCATAATCTATTCGAGACGCTCTTCACCTATGACCTTCGTGTCCCACTCAGACACACCATTTTGTGCTCCATTTGCTTCACAAAACTTTTCTGACATGTGATCCGATTTTATTTCACCCTACGGTGTCACATTCATTTTCTAACTTAATTTGTGGGTACCCTGTCGACCAAAACCTGTCAACCCCAAATATGGACATGGCCTACATTGAGCCTACTACCCGTATGACACTTGTGTCCCAGCTATTTGAATCCTCACGTGCTACTTATTTACCCATGATTATCAATACCTATTTTAATTCGATTATTTTGCCATGTCCGATTTTGATCCAACCCGGCTGGACCGAACCCAGTCCAAGCTTCATGTTTCCCTCTCTCATGACGCCTGTAAAACCCCTAAATTTCTACTTTTTTTATTTATTTATTTTATTTTATTAAATTTGCATGGATTTAAAATTTTGTATTGTACGCGACGTAGTCGTATTATACGTCGCGTACGAAATTTTGTTTTTCAAAATTGCTCGACGAGTGCGAATATGTGCGAGCGTACATATTTTTGAAAATATTATTTTTCTTTTTTTGAAGTTTCAAAATAATATACATAATAATTATTTTGTTATCGTTCCAATTATTTCCAAGTTTGTTATTTTGTTTATAAAGCCTTACATTTTCGCAATTATTATTAATAAATAATATTTTTACTTGTATGCTAGAAAAGCATAATTATAAGAATATTAATTGTACAAACATATATTTTCATAATTATTTCTTTGTTATTTTAAATAATATAATTTTCAAAATTAATTATTATAGTATTTTGGACAACTTATTTTTGAAATATTTATGACAATTTAAATTTTGATTTGATCCCATGGATACATTTAAATAGATTTAATTAGTATCCATATTTGGAATTGATTTATCCTATTGATTTTTAAACTAAAAATTTAATTTGATTTAATTTGATTTAATTGGATTGGATTGGATTTGATTGATTGATTTAATTTAAATAGATGATTTATCTAATTTGGGTTCCAAATCCTAATCCTATTGGGAATTCCCACATCCTACAAATAGGCAGGTACTCCTCCAATATTTTATTCATCCACATTGTTCCTCCACAAATAATTCTCCAATGGTGCGTGCCCCGTGTCCGTGTTCCATTGTCCATTCTTATTCCATGTTTAAAATTACATTTTTTTTCTCTCTTTCGTGTCGGACAACCCCGACAAAAATCAATTTCCTAGTCTAAACCTATTCTACCCATGTCCTGGCCGAACCCCAACACCCCGCCATCGCCGTTCCATCACCGGCAACCTCCCCTATGCCGCCACCACCTGGCAAAACCTATTCACCCGTCACCACCGAAACACTCAGATACCATCCTCCCTGCACCCGAGTATCACCACCACAGCCATCATCGTCTTTACCACGCAACCACCACCACTACTGACACCAACGGCCAAAACCCCACGCGATACCACCGCCACAGCCTACACCCCCTGCCACCATCGCCACCGTCTTCATCGCCACCTTCATCCTCACCGACCTCACCCAAGAACACCCCGACCAACCCAGCCGAGCAAAACCACACCACCACCACCGTCACCGGCGCAACCCGCCGGCGACCCAAGGAAACCACAGGAAAAAAAAGAAGATAGAAAACCCTAACCCCAAAACTCACCGCCGCCGGCGATCTTGGAACCAGCGCCACCGCGCCGTTCTTCCGCGACTGGAAGAGCAGCCCCGACAAGCCTGGAGCGCCGCTCTTCTCGCCGTGAGCTCCGTCTCCGCGGAGCACCCACCGCGTGGCCGTCTTCCCCTTCGCCTCACCTTCCTCCCTCCGTCCAAGCGAAACCCTCGCCGCGACCGCCGCCGCCACCTTCGGCCGGCAGCCCCGGCCAGAAACCCTTCGCCACCGTACGCCGCGAGTGCCGACCCCCTTTTTCTTCTCGCCGCCGCTTGATCTCCCCTCCGACTTCCCCTCTCGATCTCTCCGCTCCCCCGCGAGCGGTGCGCCGCCGCCTCCCTCTCTTCTTCGCTCTCGTTTCCTCCCCTCTCCGACTTCTCCCCGCTCCACTCCGATCCGCCATCCGCGCAGCCCTCGCCGTCCCTCTCTCCCTCTCTCGCCCGCTTCCCCTCCGCGCAATTCTCCTCTCTCACTCTCTGCTCCTCTTCCAATTTTCTTCTTGGAAAATTTTCTTTTCATTTTTTTTTGTCTTTTCCTACTACTACAGGTGTTCACCCTTCGAGGAGAAGGGTGTGTATGGTTTTTCTTTGTGGTTTTTTTGGTTTTATTTTGTTTCCAAAGTTATCGAGTCCTGTGTTGTTCTCTCGAAAGAGAGAACAGACTTCTTCTGTTATTATTATTATTATTATTATTATTATTATTATTATTATTATCATTAGTATTATTTCATGATTAATAGTATTGTTATGATTATTTTACTATTGTTATTATTATTATTTTTATTATTTATTTTTCTTATGTACAAAATATGTAGTATGGTTACAATAGCTATACTACAGTTATCATCAATGTTATTTTTGATATTAATTAGGTATAGATTTTAATTACAATTTCAAATTATAGGTTTCGTATATTATAAGTAATTTTCTAATATAGTTATTAAATACTTTGACTAAATATACGTAGCATGATATCAATCTTATTTATTTATACAAAACATAGAACTTTAGCCTAAACCGGTTTTCCATATTTTTATGAAATTATCAAATATTAGTTTTACCATAAAATATTTCAAGTATTATAGTTTTCAAAATCATATATTTAATCGTCAAATTTTCTTGATTCATCCGACCATGACTCAATCCCCTTATTCCTATTCCTTCGCCCATTTCGAGACTACCTTATGTCCACCCTAACTAACTTGACCCCTCTGGACCCAATGGAACCGACCGTGTCACCATCGGTGGTCACCTTGTGCAGTTGTTACACCAAAGTTGCAGATCGTGCCACCTTGATCATCGCAGCACACCAGGCGTCCTACCAGGCAAGACACCTTGCCATTTGCTGTTTACTTATATTTTTAGCTCATATTTCATGCATTATTTATTTTCTTTATCCAAAAACTGTGATACATGGCATAACTGTTAGAACTTACTGTTCATTTATTTTCTGCTATGTATTATTTTTCTCACATTAAACCTAGATTTAAGGGACCACCTTGTGTGTTGCATTCATTGGCCTTGATACGTGGTAACACGAAGTTGTGTGTCGTATGTAGAACACGGAAGTGCGTGATTGGCTGGCCACCAGTACGTACAAGCCGTGCGATAGGAATAACCGCTAATAGAGGTTGCATGCTAGTTTGACTTAGCGGTTATAGTGGTTTGTGTTATGGATACAACACAGTAGGCATTGTGCGAGGAGGACAATTCCTTAGCGTATGGGCTTCGATGCACTTCCCTTGTGACCCGGACTCTCTGCTGGAGATACGGGATTGATGACCCATGATTACTGACGGCCACTGACGATTCTGCAGAATGTCATGCTCTTCCTTCTGGGGCCTCTGGTGCCCAAAGGGGGACTACGCCGATCCTATTCAGCCAGGGCCCATGCGTAGGAAGGATTGTTCTTAATAATATTTCACTTAGAATGGTAGGCTACCCTATCCGTTAGGTACGAGTACTTTTGGTTTGGGTACTTGTATCTGGCCGTGGCTTGAACAATAACTTGTCGCTGATTAGTTCGTCACATCTTGTCCTTGTTTGGTTGTAGGTGTGACTTACTACTTCGATGAGAAGGTATTGAACCTTGTTGGGGTCCAGATACCATATTGGATTCATAGCATGGGAAGATACGTTACCGTGAATTAGTTTACCATCTCCTGTCCTTGTTTGGTTGGTGGGATGGTACGCTCGTTCAGTAGGTGCGTATTGGAACATGTTATAATTCAATTTACTTATTTATTTGAGCAATATTTATTCAGTTTATATGGCATGCTATGATGTGTCTTGTTACGTTCCTCTGAGGACCTGGTTGTCTTGCCAGGTGTGTGCTATTGTCTTTCGCAGGTGTTCTAGCTCTAGCCGTGATCCGCTCTATTTTTTCGAGGATGATTGCATTTCGGATTGTCTTCGCTTCGCTCGCCACTCATTTTATTTTCTATGTACTTTTTCTTATTTTGTTGGTAGTGGATTTGTCTCCGCCCAACATATTGTATCAAGACAAATTTATTCTCATTATATGATCCTTTATTCATTTATTCTGTGTGGATGAGATTAGTTATGGTTCTACTGTATTTTACAGCTTATGTATTTATACGAGGCTTCCATATATTGGAGTATACTTCGTATGAATACAGCTGGCATGTTTATGTTCCTAGTCCTACGTATTTTGGGACTGGGGCGTTACATATTTTTGTGGTGGCCCATGCAGGTCTAGATAAATTGTTTGGT
The DNA here is from genome assembly GCA_029216955.1 of Iris pallida. NCBI lineage: Eukaryota > Viridiplantae > Streptophyta > Magnoliopsida > Asparagales > Iridaceae > Iris > Iris pallida. The sequence continues at coordinate 885,787 of JANAVB010016798.1, read as the reverse complement.
TACTTTACCGTACCAAGCAAGCCCGCGTATAGGATTAGAAGTCTAGGATCTCATCCACATACTTGACCTCTTTTCTTGATTTTATCTATCGTTTGACTCATCAATTGCATCTTGCTTGCTTCCTTCCATCCCTATTCTTGTATTCCCTTCGTGCTTGCTAGAGATTGACTCTACTAGTTAATTGTCCCAAAACACCTTTAGTTAAATTCTTTAAGTTGGGTAGAATACCTTATGAACTAGCAACCCCTTTGACCTAGTGACCTATATTAGCAAGCCTAATTAGATCCTAGAATCTAGAGGACCTAACCCGTCTAGCCAACCAAGGACTTAGACAAGAAGACTATAGGACGACCATATGACTTAGAATCATTCTACCTTCTTTAAATCTTAATCTCTCGTACCTATGTATTACTGTTTGACTAATGATGCTAATGTAGCCTAGTTTTTGCAAGCTCAATTCTTTATAACGCTTGTTCATGACATATGTTATTGGAGGCCTCCACTAACAGATTGTCTAATCAGAACCGATGCATAATGGTCTGATCAACCGAGTGCACTTTGGTTCGCTTTTGTCTATTACACTACGTGGATGGAAACATAATTAAACGTGGCCCTTACAATCCATCCACGACTGCCTTGACAATTCCTTTGAAATTTTTTCGGTCGTCTTTGAATCACGTACTCGTATTCGATAAGATTGTCTTTTGAACCCCTTAATGCTTTCGCCTTCACCTATTCAAGAAGGACGAACGCGTTATACTAGGATCTCCTCTAGCCTTTCTATCGATAATGACCATTATCACTCTATGTTGCTACTCGTCCTTTCTCGACCCTATCATGACCTTCCAATTCACTTAATATAGAAGTGAAATCTAATTCGTTCTAAAAAATCGTGCCCTCAGGAGACCATAAATTTAAGGCCCCTAATTTATTTTATTTTCTTGAACCCATACTAATCTTTATTGCGCGTATTCTTCTTAAACATTTATCTTCTTACGTTAATCCATGATTATCTTCGCCATGATTGAAATTGCGACTCTATTGCATGTTTTCACTAAACGTCATTCCTTGTAGCCTCTCACCCCCTACTAATTCCTAATTTCGAGGACAAAATTCTTTTAAGTTGGGTAGGATGTAAAACCCCTAAATTTCTACTTTATTTATTTATTTATTTTATTTTATTAAATTTGCATGGATTTAAAATTTTGTATTGTACGCCACGTAGTCGTATTATACGTTGCGCACGAAATTTTGTTTTTCAAAATTGCTCGACGAGTGCGAATATGTGCGAGCGTACATATTTTTGAAAATATTATTTTTCTATTTTTGAAGTTTCAAAATAATATACATAATAATTATTTTGTTATCGTTCCAATTATTTCCAAGTTTGTTATTTTGTTTATAAAGCCTTACATTTTCACAATTATTATTAATAAATAATATTTTTACTTCTATGCTAGAAAAGCATAATTATAAGAATATTAATTGTACAAACATGTATTTTCGTAATTATTTATTTGTTATTTTAAATAATGTAATTTTCAAAATTAATTATTATAGTATTTTTGGACAACATATTTTTGAAATATTTATGACAATTTAAATTTTGATTTGATCCCATGGATACATTTAAATAGATTTAATTAGTATCCATATTTGGAATTGATTTATCCTATTGATTTTTAAACTAAAAATTTAATTTGATTTAATTTGATTTAATTGGATTGGATTGGATTTGATTGATTGATTTAATTTAAATAGATGATTTATCTAATTTGGGTTCCAAATCCTAATCCTATTGGGAATTCCCACATCCTATAAATAGGCAGGTACTCCTCCAATATTTTATTCATCCACATTGTTCCTCCACAAATAATTCTCCAATGGTGCGTGCCCCGTGTCCGTGTTCCATTGTCCATTCTTATTCCATGTTTACAATTACATTTTTCTCTCTCTTTCGTGTCGGACAACCCCGACAAAAATTAATTTCCTAGTCTAAACCTATTCTACCCATGTCCTGGCCGAACCCCAACACCCCGCCATCGCCGTTCCATCACCGGCAACCTCCCCTACGCCGCCACCGCCTGGCAAAACCTATTCACCCGTCACCACCGAAACACTCAGATACCATCCTTCCTGCACCCGAGTATCACCACCACATCCATCATCGTCTTCACCACGCAACCACCACCACTGCTGACACCAACGGCCAAAACCCCACACGACACCACCGCCACAGCCTACACCCCCTGCCACCGTCGCCACCGTCTTCATCGCCACCTTCATCCTCACCGATCTCACCCAAGAACACCCCGACCAACCCAGCCGAGCAAAACCACACCACCACCACCGTCACCGGCGCAACCCGCCGGCGACCCAAGGAAACTACAGGAAAAAAAAGAAGATAGAAAACCCTAACCCTAAAACTCACCACCGTCGGCGATCCTGGAACCAGCGCCACCGCGCCGTTCTTCCGCGACTGGAAGAGCAGCCCCGACAAGCCCGGAGCGCCGCTCTTCTTGCCGTGAGCTCCGCCTCCGCGGAGCACCCACCGCGTGGCCGTCTTCCCCTTCGCCTTACCTTCCTCCCTCCGTCAAAGCGAAACCCTCGCCGCGACTGCCACCGCCACCCTCGGCCGGCAGCCCCAGCCAGAAACCCTTCGCCACCGTACGCCGCGAGTACCGACCCCCTTTTTTTTCTCGCCGCCGCTTGATCTCCCCTCCGACTTCCCCTCTCGATCTCTCCGCTCCCCCGCGAGCGGTGCGCCACCGCCTCCCTCTCTTCTTCGCTCTCGTTTCCTCCCCTCTCCGACTTCTCCCCGCTCCACTCCGATCCGCCATCTGCGCAGCCCTCGCCGTCCCTCTCTCCCTCTCTCGCCCGCTTCCCCTCCGCGCAATTCTCCTCTCTCACTCTCTGCTCCTCTTCCAATTTTCTCCTTGGAATTTTTTTTTTCATTTTTTTGTCTTTTCCTACTACTACAGGTGCTCACCCTTCGAGGAGAAGGGTGTGTATGGTTTTTCTTTGTGGTTTTTTTGGTTTTACTTTGTTTCCAAAGTTATCGAGTCCTGTGATGTTCTCTCGAAAGAGAGAACAGACTTCTCCTGTTATTTTTATTATTATTATTTTATTATTATTATTATTATCATTAGTATTATTTCATGATTAATAGTATTGTTATGATTATTTTACTATTGTTATTATTATTATTTTTATTATTTATTTTTCTTATGTACAAAATATGTTGTATGGTTATAATAGCTATACTACAGTTATCATCAATGTTATTTTTGATATTAATTAGGTATAGATTTTAATTAGAATTTCAAATTATAGGTTTCGTATATTATAAGTAGTTTTCTAATATAGTTATTAAATACTTTGACTAAATATACGTAGCATGATATCAATCTTATTTATTTATACAAAACATAGAACTTTAGCCTAAGCCGGTTTTCCATATTTTTATGAAATTATCAAATATTAGTTTTACCATAAAATATTTCAAGTATTATAGTTTTCAAAATCATATATTTAATCGTCAAATTTTTTGATTCTTCCGACCATGACTCAATCCCCTTATTCCTATTCCTTCGCCCATTTCGAGACTACCTCATGTCCACCCTAACTAACTTGACCCCTCTGGACCCAATGGAACCGACCGTGTCACCATCCGTGGTCACCTTGTGTAGTTGTTACACCAAAGTTGCAGATCGTGCCACCTTGATCATCGCAGCACACCAGGCGTCCTACCAGGCAAGACACCTTGCCATTTGCTGTTTATTTATATTTTTAGCTCATATTTCATATATTATTTATTTTCTTTATGCAAAAACTGTGATACATAGCATAACTGTTAGAACTTACTATTCATTTATTTCCTGCTATGTATTATTTTTCTCACATTAAACCTAGATTTAAGGGACCACCTTGTGTGTTGCATTCATTGGCCTTGACACGTGGTAACACGAAGTTGTGTGTCGCATGTAGAACACGAAAGTGCATGATTGGCTGGCCACCAATACGTACAAGCCGTGCGATAGAAATAACCGCTAATAGAGGTTGCATGCTAGTTTGACTTAGCCGTTATAGTGGTTTGTGTTATGGATACAACACAGTAGGCATTGGGCGGGGAGGACAATTCCTTAGCGTATGGGCTTCGATGCACTTCCCTTGTGACCCGGACTCTCCGCTGGAGATACGGGGTTGATGACCCATGATTACTGACGGCCACTGACGATTCTGCGGAACGTCATGCTCTTCCTGCTGGGGCCTCTGGTGCCCAAAGGGGGACTACGCCAATCCTATTCAGCCAGGTCCCATGCGTAGGAAGGATTGTTCTTAACAATATTTTACTTAGAATGGTAGGCTACCCTATCCGTTAGGTACGAGTACTTTTGGTTTGGGTACTTGTATCTGACCGTGGCTTGGAACAATAACTTGTCGCGGATTAGTTCGTCACATCTTGTCCTTGTTTGGTTGTAGGTGTGACTTACTACTTCGATGAGAAGGTATTAAACCTTGTTGTGGTCCGGATACCATATTGGATTCATAGCATGGGAAGATACGTTACCGTGAATTAGTTTACCATCTCCTGTCCTTGTTTGGTTGGGGGGATGGTACGCTCGTTCAGTAGGTGCGTATTGGAACATGTTATAATTCGATTTACTTATTTATTTGAGCAATATTTATTCAGTTTATATGGCATGCTATGATGTGTCTTGTTACGTCCCTCTGAGGACCTAGTTGTCTTGCCAGGTGTGTGCTATTGTCTTTCGCAGGTGCTCTAGCTCTAGCCGTGATCTGCTATATTTCTTCGAGGATGATTGCATTTCGGATTGTCTTCGCTTCGCTCGCCACTCATTTCATTTTCTATGTACTTTTCCTTATTTTGTTGGTAGTGGATTTGTCTCCGCCCAACATATTGTATCAAAACAAATTTATTCTCATTATATGATCCTTTATTCATTTATTCTGTGTGGATGAGATTAGTTATGGTTCTACTGCATTTTACAGCTTATGTATTTATACGAGGCTTCCATATATTGGAGTATACTTCGTATGAATACAGCTGGCATATTTATGCTTCTAGTCCTACGTATTTTGGGACTGGGGCGTTACAACGCCTTTATTTTTCCTTGCCAAAAAATAATATTGAATATCCTGTCTACCTATTTTAATATTTAATGGAAATTTCCGTTATTAAATCCCTATAGGAACGGCCAATTTCCCATAATTAATTCTACCATTGATTTCCCTATATTAAATCCTCACCATTAGTTTCCCTCTAACCCCATAGCAGCCAACAACACCCTTTCCTCACACATAGCCTGCCCTAAAATCTAGGAGAAATAATTTCCTCATCTTTCTCTCTTTTCCTCTCTCATTTATTATTCACTCTCATTAAATTATCTCTCTCTCTCTCTCTTCCCTCTCAAACTTCACCACACCACAGCAGTAGGCCGAGCCCTCCCTGGCCGAGGCTGCCGGCCACCACTCCCTGGCCGCACCGCCACCTCTTGGCCGAGTTTGGCTGGCCACCCACCCTAGCCAGCCTCTTCTTCTCCTCCACATTCTTCTAATGAATCATCACTATCACTACCATATTAAACCTCCACCACTTTAATCCGTGCGCCACCACCGTGACAACCACTAGCCGCCGCCCACGCCGTCTTGGCCACACCTGACCGCCCCCGTCACCGTCGGGCCAGGCTAGGCCGCGCGCCGCCGTGCAGCGCTACCACAACAGCAGCTGCTGCCTTGGCCGGCCGGCCATGGCCGAGCAGCTACGCGCGCGTACGGGCACCGCCGCCGCCGACGTGGCTGCCGTGGCTTGAACCCCCTTGGTCGGGCGCACCCCCGGAGCAGGCCCCGTAGCCTTTGCTTCTCTCTTCGACGTGTATCGGAGGCGATCCGTGCGTTTGGCACGGGTTTCCGTCGTGACGAGCCCGAAAACAAAGCTGAGATGTCGCCCCATCGCAGCAACTTCGTACACGACTTTCGAGAAATTTGACCATTGGATCAGCAATTTCTTCGCTCTATCACAATCTCGGTATATCCACCTTTGCTTCTGTCAATTTTTGCCCGTTAATTTTATCATTTGGTACATCAAAACCGGCCACCAAGTTGACCGTTTAAATTGTATAAATTTTGGACAGTTTCGTGGAGCCAACTTCGTCAGCTTGTACCTCCTCCACCGCAGCTCCATTTGGCATTCTACCAGTTCCTGTGCAAAGCTGGTATATCTCTCTTGCTACCCCTCCAGTTTTGTTTCATTGTGAGCTTTTTTGTTTGGTTGAATTCGACGCCAAAGTTGGCCGTCCAAATTTGTAATTTCCAACTTGTAAAATTCCATTTTTGAACACGGGACTCCAGATTTCATTTCTGACACCACCAGTAGACTCGTGGCATCGTTTTGGCATGTTTTTATATAAAATTTGTTCGATTTGGAGGACGTGGGCCCTGGCACGCATTTCGGTACAAAGTGGGTCCCACAGTCCGGGTCAACGGGTCATTTTGAGATTGGCTCATCGGAATCCAATTTTGGGTACACCGTTGAGTTCGTATCGTCATTATGGACTCGTTGACATATAATTTGCTAGGTTTTAGTGGATATTGGTTCCGGCACGCATTTCAGTGCAAGTCGGATACCAACATCCGAGTCAACAGGTCATTTTGAGATCGGTTCATCGGAATCCAATTCCGGATATACGGTATAGTTAGTATCGTCATTCTGGACTCGTTGACATGTAGTTGCTGAGTTTTGAGAACATTGGCTCTGGCACGCCTTTTTGTACAAACCGAAATTCCAAGTTCTGGTTAACGGACCAAATTGAGATCGGGTCAACGGAATCCAATTTTGGATATACCGTTGGGTTCGTATCGTCATTCTGGTTTCGTGGACATATAATTTGTTATATTTTATGGACTTGTTTTCTTGCACGTTTTTCGGTGCAAAATGGCTCCGACACCGATACCGTTTTTGACCCGAAATTACTTTTTTGCCCTTGTGTCCAAATTGGACCGATGGGTAGGCTATTCTAGCTAATTTGACCATTCTGGATATGTTGGCGATGTTTATTTCATTATCTGACAATGTTTATAGATAGTTTCTCTATGTATCACCTTTTAAATTATAATTAATTCTTAAAGTATTCGTATTTCAGGATTAGTACAACGAAACTGAGATCAGTCAATTCCTGTGATCTCATATCGCTGAAATTGACAAGATGGACACGTGGATCACTATAATAAGATTATTAACTTTATCGTTGATCATCTTATCTCGATTTGCGTGTCATAAGTTTCGACGTACAAATAACGAAGTAAACTTTATATCTTTAATAATTAGACTAGAATTGACCATGTTTGACCAGAGTTGATCAGTTGACCAAAAGTCAACTGTAAGTCAACACTTAACCTAGTTTGACTAGATTGTTGACCGGAGATGACCTAGAGTTGATTTGACTTAGAAGAGTCTAGAATAATATAGATCGCTTATAGAGATTCATTTATTACAACTTGAACACCTTGTAACCTGTGTTGCTTTAGATAGGACTCTAGGGCTACAGTAGGTCCCCTATACCTATCAGCTGTTCAGGTTATCAGGCGAGTACATTCTCTAATCATTTCATATCCTGTTTAGGAGTATATTTCCTGCTTTAGATTACTTTACATGATGCTAACACGTTGGAAACACGGATTAGTACTACATGGATCTTGTCGTGCGATGTTATCCCCTTAGTGGATACATCGGGTATTTCGTGTTCGTGTACTTTATCGTGAGCATCGTGTACTCCGTGTATTCGTGACATTCATGTACGAAATGTGTGAAATCGTATATATTCATTTATTCACATGACCTTTGTGTACAATAACATAACTTGGCTATATCCTTGTGTATTGATTGGGGCGGGGGAGTAGAAGTGGTTATTTAATCAATCCAGTAGATTACTCGTGTACAACCTCTGTAGATTACTCGTGTACTACCTCGTGCCGTTTACATAACCATCTTGTGCTCTGAATCACTAGTCACTGATAGTTCTCAATATATTATAGCTATTTACTTACAGTCTCTCTCTTTTTACATCATGTTGTTCCTTCAGTTTCCTGTATCTTACTCTCTTTTTACATCATGTACATGTACCTTTATATGTTAGATGTTTGACCTAGGACAGCGTTCTACCGTCGATACTGCGGCGTAGGCTGGACGTACCCACGTCTCGTGTCCTTAATCTAGGGTACGGGTCGTGACACCAAGAGCCACCAGTTCAGCCAGTCCAGCCTGCAGAGCCTGATGATGGCACCTTGGTGGGTCACATCAGGACATTGCTAGCATCTCAAGATCGTCGGGGCGACGTCCTGCACTAGGCAGTACAAGATGCTTTGAACAGAGGCGGTCATCAAGGAAACCAGGCAGCGAACAGCTTCAAGCGTTTGAACCCTCCCTTCTTCGATGGCAGCGAAGATGCTATTGCCGCAGGATACAGAAGTGATTCTAGAAGCGGCAAAGACGCCCGAGAACGAAAAGGTGGCGGTAGTACGCATACAATTATTGGATCTCGCCCGCAGCTGGTAGACGGCACAGGCCGTTGGATTAGTGGCACCTATTGTATGGACAGTATTTCGTAAGAGATTCCAGACCAAATACTTTGATGTTGTAGCTCGATACGATCTACAGACAAGATTTACCAATTTGAAGCAGATGGACAGGACGGTCGACGGATATGCGGCCGAGTTTTCGAGACTTAGTCGGTTTGCTCCCACCTTGGTAGCAACCGAGTTCGACAGAGCCCAGCGGTTCCAGCAGGGACTGCACCTGGAGATTTTGTTGGCAGTAGAGCAGTTTCAGTATCAGACTTTTGTTGTGGTATAGAGAGCAGCCAGGAGGCACGAGTATACCTCCCGGAGTATTAAGGGCAGAACCGGAGGTCGAAAGTGATCTCACGGCCAGATGAATCAGTCTTCAATACCAGCCCCGACAGCTAGTGCTTTGATAATTAGAACTCTTAGACGGGCGGCCTCAGTGACATCGATTCAGCATTTAACCCCGGTGAACCCTCAACAACAGAAGCAGAAGCAGTCTTCCGTAATGGGTCGCACTCATTGTGGAAAGCCAGGACATGTGGTTGCAGAATGTTGCAGAGCATAAGGATTTGTGCTTGGCTTATGGAGCACCGCACCACAGGGTTAGGAACTGCCCGAACAGGGGGAGTTCCTCTTCTTCGACCTATTCTAGTCCTTTGGTGAGATGACCGACACCAGTCCAGCAGCAGCAACAGTTTTCGAGGCCCTTGTCGCCTCAGTCCCAAGTATTTCAGCAGTAAAACCCCCAGCAGTATGCACAAGCCCAAGTCCTGATTCAGAGCAGGCAGAGAGGTTTTCAGCAGAGGGACCCGTATCCAGAGGACATGGTCAGGCAATGGCGATGACCGTAGAAGAAGGAGTGCCACCAGGTGAGGTAGTGGCAGGTACTATTCTTGTCAACTCCTCTCCAGCATCAGTATTATTTGATTCTGGTGCATCGCATTCATTCACGTCTGCACGATTCGCGACACAGATAGGACTGGAGCCCGAGTCATTATCAGTAAGGCTCAATATACTTACTGGTAACAGTCTTATGGGAGTGGATAGAGTATTTTCCTCGTGTCGGATCGTAGTTAGCGGTAGAAAGTTTCCCGCTAGATTGATAGAGTTTCCGATGGCTGATTATGATGTGGTCTTAGATATGGATTGGTTAAGGAACCAGTATGCTTGGATAGACTGCCATGTTGGCACGGTTGTTTTTAGTATTCCAGGCGAGCCAAAGTTTTCCTTTTCCCGAGGCAGAGTTGAACCTTCTCCTCCAGTATTGCAGATGGCAGTAGCAGCAGTACAGTTACCCCGGATAGTCGAGGAATTTCTAGATGTTTTTCCAGAGGAACTTCTAGGAATGCCGCCAGAGCGAGAGATCGAGTTTACTATCGACTTGATCCCAGGGATAGCCCCAGTGTCGGAGAGAGTCTATAGGATGGCGTCGTCAGAGTTAGAGATATTGTACAAGATGATTGAAGAACTCAGAACCAAGGGATTCATTCGTACAAGTGGATCGCCCTGGGGAGCCCCGATGCTTCTTGTGAAAAAGAAGGATGGTACGTCCAGATTATATGTAGATTATCGTACCTTGAACTCAGAAACAATCAAGAACAAATACCCTCTCCCGAGAATAAATGACTTGTTTGATCATCTGAAAGGGGAAGCAGTATTCTCGAAAATTGATTTATGGTCAGGATACCACCAGATCAGAGTCAGAGAGCAGGACATCCGGAAGACGGCTTTCAGATCAAGATATAGGGATTGGGAGTTCCTTATTATGCCATTTAGAGCAACCAATGTGCCATCTGTATTCATGGACCTCATGAATCTTATTTTCATGCCATACTTGGATCAGTTCGTGATTGTGTTTATAGACGACATCCTGGTCTACAGCAAGAGTGTAGCGGAGCATGAGCAGCATATCCGTGTTGTCCTCCAGATCCTTAGAGAGTACCAGCTATATGCCAAGTTCAATAAATGTGCGTTTTGGCTCGATCGTATTTCATACTTGGGTCATATCATCACCAGAGGAGGAGTAGAAGTGGATCCCCAGAAGACCGTGGCCATTGAGACGTGGCCAGTACCCAGCACAGTTGCAGAAGTTCGTAGCTTCCTTGGCTTGGGTGGCTACTACCGGCAATTTGTTTTGGACTTTGCTCGGATTTCAGCACCTCTGACCCAGTTGACCCACAAGGATGCACAGTTTGCCTGGATAGCAGAAAGTCAGGATTCTTTTGAAAAGTTGAAGCGAGGCTTGATGACGGCACCCATTCTCACGCTTCTAGATGGGACCGAAGGATTTTTAGTATATTGTGATGCTTCAGGCAGAGGTTTAGGATGTGTTTTGATGCAGCATGGGAAGGTAGTAGCTTATGCGTTAGGTCAACTTCGTGATCATGAAAGAAATTACCCGACCCATGACTTGGAGTTGGCAGCAGTAGTGTTTGCCCTTAAGCTTTGGAGACACTACTTGTATGGAGATAGGGTGGAGATTTTCACCGACCACAAGAGCCTGAAGTATATGTTCACTCAGAAGGATCTTAACATGCATCAGAGGAGGTGGCTAGAGCTACTTGTGCATTATGATGTCAACCTGCAGTATCATCCTGGGAAGGCCAACATTGTTGCAGATGCGCTGAGCAGGAGAGCCAGAGTTTATTTCCTTATAGTGTAACCAGAGTTATTAGCAGATCTTCAGAAGATGGGTATAGAAGTTGTCCTTCCTACCAATGTGGTATTGATGGCCAACATGCAAGTTCAGTCCCCTATAGTTGAGAGGATCAGGTTAGCTCAGTCAGCAGATTCTAAGCTTCAGCATCTTAGGGCAGAATGTAGCAGGACGAAGACCAGAGTTATGTATCCATGAGGATGGTACACTTTGGCATGAGAAGCGTCTATGTGTACCTAGAGGCGATATCAGACAGAAAGTCATGGTAGAAGTTTACAGTTCTCAGTATTCGATTCATCCGGGCGGTACGAAGATGTATCGTGATATCCGTCAGCACTTTTGGTAGAATGGCATAAAGAGGGAGATAGCCCGGTTAGTCTCTCGGTGTTTGTTTTGCCAACAAGTTAAAGCTGAGCATCAGAGACCGGCTGGACTTCTTCAGCCTTTGTCAATCCCAGAATGGAAGTGGGAGCATATCACCATAGATTTCGTGATCGGATTACCTAGGTCCCCGGTCAGTAGAGATGCTATTTGGGTTATTATAGACAGGCTTACGAAGGTGGCTCACTTTCTTCCGTTCAGAGTTGGTCAGCCGACGGCTCAGCTAGAAGAGATGTACCTCAGGCAGATTGTCAGATTTTATGGTGTTTCGATCAGCATCACCTCGGACAGAGATTCAAGATTTATGTCGCACTTATGGCGTAGTCTGTAAGAGAGTTTAGGAACCCACCTCCAGTTCAGCTCAGCTTATCATCCGCAGACGGATGGTCAGTCAGAGCGTACCATATGAACCTTGGAAGATATGTTGAGATCTTGTACCCTCGACTTCGGTGGTTCGTGGGAGGATCACCTGCACCTAGTGGAGTTCTCGTATAACAACAGTTTCCAAGCCATTATCCAGATGGCACCGTTCGAGGCACTGTATGGTAGGAAGTGCAGATCCCCACTAGCTTGGGATGATATCGACGAGAGGCAAATGCTTGCTCCCGAGATGGTAACCCGGACTATTCAGGTTGTCAGACAAGTCAGAGATCGACTTCGAGTTTCACAAGATTGCCTGCATCATTGGGCCGATTTTCATCGGCGTTCCCTTGAATTTTCTGTCGGCGGCCATGTATTCCTTAGTATCTCGTCTAACCATGACGTTATTCATTTTGGCGTACGGAGAAAGCTTATTCCTAGGTATATAGGGCCATTCTATATCCTCGAGCGAGTAGGAGACGTGTCCTATCGTTTCGCTCTCCCGCCGTCGTTGTGTGAGGTGCATGATGTCTTCCATGTATCCCAATTGCGACGATATATCCCGTATCCAAATCATGTCCTTGATCATTCAGATTTGGTTGTTGGTACCAACCTTTCGTATGAGGAGAGACCCGTATCCATATTTGACCGAAGAGAGAAGATACTCAAGAACAAGACTACCAAGTTAGTCCGTGTTGCTTGAGTTCATCACTCTTTGGGTGAGTCAACGTGGGTGCGTGAGGATGACATCCGATCGCGATATCCTGACCTGTTTGACTCGTGAGGTATAATATTTTTCTTATGTCTCATGCCTTCGATTCCTTGCTTGCATGATTGATTATTTGATTGATTGCTTAGTTATATCTTTCCTACGATTAGTGTAGCTCGCCCTTGCCTCTCTAGCCTCTTAATTAAATTCCGAGGACGGAATTCTTTTAAGGTGGGCAGAGTTGTAATGCCCGTAGTTCGTATTACGTATTTTGGTATACGTCTACGGAATCCCGACCCATAATTAGACTTGTCTTGCTTAGCTTGATCCTGGTTTAATCTTGCCTTGGTTTATTTTGGGTTCATCCTGGTTTGACTTGTCCTGACTGGCTAGTCTTGGGTTTTGCATTAGCATGGGTTGTTTTTCATGAAATATAAAAGAGCAGAACAGTATTATGGAAGGACTGGACTTTTACATTACGTTACAAACTCGCTTGTACAAAGAAAGCCTAGGGACGAAAACCTAGGTACAACAATCTAAGTACAATTGTTTATTTTTTATTCTGGGGGGTGACGGTAGAGGCTCGGGAAAGCGACGACAGCTATGCCTTACTCCTTGGACGATAGGACGTAGCCTTGGCTCTTGTGACGAGATGCTTGGCGTTGATGAAGAAATGCTCTTCTTGCTCTCCTCGTATTGCTCTTCTGGCTTCTCTCTCTCTGGATTGATCTCTGTGTATTTTTCTCTCTGATTATTAGGGAGAGCGTCCTCTGTGTGTGCGTATCTCTTTTGCAAGGGAATGACACCCTGCTATTTATAGGAATGGGGTGTGATCATTAGGGTTACAAATGATTGCTTCTTGGAGATGGCGGCGGCCTGTGGATTGGTCAATCTAGGCCATTAATCTTGAGCGTGAAAGATCTGGGCCATTAATGAGGATTATGCCAAATCATGTCAGTAATTAATATTGATTGCAATAAATCCCCATCATGATGATTTGCTGACGTCCATAAATCTAAATGAATCAATTTAATTCATTCTCTTGCCACGTGTCCCAAATTATTGGGATCTGACCCAAAATTTAATTATCTTTAGGACACGTATCCTGTCATCCTTGTTGAGCCGCATGAGGAGAGTTCATATTTAGGCCGCATGAAGGTCGTCATGACCGAGCCGCATGAAAGATTTCATGACCGAGCCGTATGAATAGTATCTATACTCAAACCGCATGAAGGTTGTCATGACCGAGCCGCATGAATATGTTCATGACCGAGCCGCATGGGGGTCTTCATGGCCGAGCTGTATGAGAGTCTTCAGGGCCGAGCCGTATGGGTTTCTTCATGGCCGAGCCGCATGGGGGACCTTCATGATTGAACCGCATAGGTTTCTCTGTACTGGCCACGTGAACTCGCTTAGTCTGGCCGCATAAACTTGCCTCGTAGCTGCGAAGATTTTCTCCAGTTCCCTAGAAAGATAGTGCTCTTGTGTCAGTCATCATGATGACTTTACGTCATGGCGGTCAGCTGTTAGCTGTCAGTCGTCAGAGCATTAATTGTGTTTGAATGACGCTGGGTACAGCTGTTCTGAAAAGACACGTGGCTTCCCTCTGCGGGTCGCATGGCGTCCACTCGAACTGCCTATGTGTTTTGAGCCGCATGGGACTCCTGAGCCGCATGAGGCTCCTTGGCCGTATGGATCATTTTTCTCTTCTTTTTTATGCTTCTATAAGACCCCCTTCAAAGTTTTCAATTTGCAAAATTGAAATACTTTGAATAAGAAGCATGGTTATGCCAGAGCCGTACGGATGTATTCTGTCCTAGCCACATAGATTTGTCCAGCCGCATGATTACCTCAACCGCATAACTCTCTGAGCCGCATGGGTTGTTTTGGCCGTATGAGCTTCTTGCCACGTCTTTCTGCCACGTGTGCAAAGCTTCTGTGATTTTTCTGTATTTAATGCTCTTGATTTGCTGTCAGATTTTAAGAGCAGCTTTTTTGGGCCAGGATCCCAAGATTCAGGCTATTATTCAGCCGATTTGCCTCGATGACCGAAGAGTCGGTCATCGTATTGCACGCGGATCGAGACGTTTCTTCCTTATCTATAAATAGGAACACTTTTGTTCTGGGGAATCTCCTTTGCTCTCTTCGATCTTTCTAACTCCTTTCTCTCCCAAGCACCTATGGCTCCCAAGAAGGTTGCTGCGTCGAAGGCTACGAAGGGCAAGGCGGTCACTTCTGCGGCGACTGTGGCGACGAACGTAGCCACTCCTCCGTCGGTCGCTATCCACTCCGTTCATCCCGACGTTCATCCACCTATTGCTGGTAAGGGCGTTGCCTTAGAACCCTAACTGCCGTGGCTCTGCTGCATAATTTATGCACAAGCCACATGTACAAGGTTCGTCGATATGACCGCATAAGCACTTCGTCCAGGGGGCCATATGGGTTTGTCATACTTGATCTGAACCACATATATATTTTTGTTTTGGGCCGCATGAGCGTAGTTCACTTTTGAACCGCATAAGCTCATCTGCTTGTAGCCGCATGAGTCTGTCTGTTCAGGGCCGTATGAGTCCGCGTGGACTTTGAACCGCATAGTCTCACCTGTCTAGGTTTGACTGTTGAGTCCATGTGAACCTTGAACCGCATAGGCCCCTCTGAACCCAAACCGCAGAAGCTTCATAAGCTCATCTGACTTGATTTGTATGGACTTCTGACTCGGAGCCGCATAAGGCTATGATGAACCGAACCGCATGGACTCATCTGTTTCTGAGCCGCATGAGGCTGTGACGACCCGCGACGCATAGACTTAAATGATCTTTCAAATGCTTTTTGCCTATCTTCTAATCTTATTTCTTTCGTCTCTCTTCAGTGAATCTGCCAGTAAATCCTGCGGGAAAACTTCTAGTTGGCTCGAATCAACTTGCCATGGATGTGCGACGGGACAATTTAGTTCGTCAAGTGTCAGAGCAGCTCTTTGTTAATGAGCCTTTGGAGCGACTGAATGTTATCAGGGTTCAATCTTTCCAATTCCTTAGTGACATGATGAGCTTCGGGAAGCTAAATGAGAAGTATCTGAGGCCGGTCTTCCTCTTTGGGGATGCATTGATTATAAAAAACTCCCGAGTGCTGGATATTTCTGAGAGTTGGGATTTTAATCTGGATGGGATGCCGATTCATATCCCCATTATGAAGCGTCATTTCCCTCTTGCGTGGTTCAACATGATCTTGTTGGACAAGCAAATGGCAGACCCCCTCACTCCAACCAGACCGAAGATGTTTGTGGGTAACATTCGTTACAATAAAACTACTGGGTCAGTACGTACGATCAAGGATCCGGCCAGTCGATCTGTGATGGGGTTAGCTCCGGGTACCTTTATCAATACACTCGGTCATAACTTTTCATTTTTTTAGGCCGATACCTTCCTGAGCCAGCTTGCTCGAAAAGGGTCCTATCCTATTGGCAGATTGGCACTGCTGGGCTGGTTACACCCTATTCCCTCGTGGGCTAACCTAACCTCGTGGATTCTACGGAAATACGAGACATTTTTGTGAGAAGTCAATCTTTATGATGCTATCCGGGGTACCAGCCACGGATTGCCCATTAATAGGCCGTTGTTCATGGCCCTTCTGGAGATGTATAACTATCGGACAGGGACTTTCTTCACACCTGTAGGGGAGTTGGGGCTCGCTCTCCATGAGATGTATGCTGTCTCCAAGCTTCCCTAGGGTTACGAGCCCTTCGAAGCGTACACTCCAACGAATGAGGAGTTCCAGGATCTAGATTGCCGATTCCTGGGCTTCGTCGCTGTGTACCAAGAACTGTTATGTCACCATAGTACCTGTCACCGAACGGCTATCAAGAAAAATAATAGCTCGGAAGGGGACACTCCCTATACCAACTCTTGGGTCTCCTATCTTTTTAAATTCAGTGCTGCTGGCCGAGTTACTTCCCGAGATCATCAAACTACTAGGGAAGTAGAAGGCTTGGTGTCGACTGCTAGGAGGTCGAAGTCTAAGGGTGACAAGTTTGGGAGCCAGATTGACCCTTTCAGCTATTTTTATTATGGTACTCGGCGGCTGTCAGAGAAGGCACTCCAGGCAGGTTTTTTAATGGTGTGGCTGTGCAATTATGTGGTCTCAAGAGGGGCAGGTTCCATCGAGAGGATCGGCCGTCACTTTATTCTTTCCGCCGTGAAGTTGGCCTTTGGGGTCAGGCTGGTTCTTTTTCCCGCTATGGTGTGCAGCATTCATCATGGTCTCCGCGCCTTCTCGTCCAAGGTCATCGCTCGTGACGTGGTGATGGACTTTGAACGTGTAGAGCTGCCTTATCATTACCTGCTGGTGTGGCTGTTGTTGCATTATCGGTCTTTGATGAGGCCTGGGATGGGAGACGGCGTTACGGACGACGACGCTTTTCTTTTCAGGTATCGCCATCAGCCTTGGGAATATAGTACCATGCCGGCGTGTCGGAGGATGTTGGCGAGGGTGGATGGATATGATTTCTTCATGTCCGTTCCCCGTTTTACCGACCAGAAAGTGAGGAGTGTCCATGTTGATGGCGTTGGTTCTCCTCATTTCTTACTTGAGAAGATACGTTTCTGGTTACGTAACATTCGCCCGGTGCATTTAGTTTATCGCAACCGCAACACTGTGTACCTAGAGCCCTACTTGCCCAGTAGGTTTTCTCGTCAATTTGGGTACAATCAACTATTCCTTGGGTGTCCCAGTTCCTGCCTGGGATTTGAGGGTAGCATCCTTGATGGTATTAGGGCATAGAGCTACTATGACACTTATCATATTCGAACTAGTTTTTCAGTTCCTGTAGCAAACGTACTGGGGGAAATCTTGTATATGGCGGCCTTATACCATGTTACGACAAACTAGCCTCCTGTTGATTTTGACCCGAGGACTAGCTTCATCGTGGGCACTCGTTTGGCGGAGAGGGCTACTGTGTCGAAGGCAAAGAAGAAATGGGCGAATAGGGTTTCTGTGCCCGATTCTGAGTTCTTTGACATAGTTGAGGGAAGCAACAAACGGGACGACGAGGACTCTCTCTCTTCTGGTGGCGGAGCAGCGGCGGATCAGCCGCCCATCATGGCAGATGATATGATGACGGATCAACCGTCGGTCGTATTATATGAGGTGGTAGATCAGTTGCCACCTGTATCAGAGGTGGTGAGGGTAGAACCACCGCCTGCCGTGCCTGGTCCCTTGCGTAAGTGAGGCAGGCATGAGTCTACTGACGGAGGAGTATCCTTTTCCGTAAAGAGAGCTGCGATCAGACCTCGTAGGCTACTTATTACGGAGAGGGGTGAGGATGCTGACGATGCTCCGGAGGTAAGACTATGTTGGAGCTATCTCCTTCTTGTGGTTTTCTTTTTCTTGGAGATATGACCTAATCATTTTTTCTTTGTAGGTGTCTGACGAACCAGGCTCTCATGAACCGTCTGCTGCCCCTGGAGTTGATCCGGCCCTTGCTGCTCTGATTAGCGGCTTGTGTGCTGCGGTCCTTTCTGCGGGGGCTCTCTCAGTGGCGGCTGAGGACTCCCAAGTTGCTGAGCCCTCGGTCCGGGGTGATGAAGGTTTCCTCGGGCCCGTCTCCGAGATTGCTGAATTTCAGCAAGGCACTGCTTATCTCGTCGCATTCCCTGCCGAAGGTGCTGGGACGGAGGAGCCTATTATATTCGATTCAGAGGCTGCTGGTGAAGAGGCTGTGGTGTCTGTAGGCGAACCTCAGCCTCCACACTCTTACGTTGGTAAGATAAGCCAAATTTTAACTAGTAAGGGGGCTTATTTGCTCTATCAATATATCCTTTGGGTCAAATCGATTCATGGTTGTCTTGGCCCTATAGGTCCTGACCCTTTACTTCCCACAGCGGATGTCCTTGGGGAAGGCTCGGCCTGCTGCGATATGGGGGAAAGGAGCGTTTCCTCTCCTTCACCGACTCATGTCGAGGGGCCTCCCGCCAGCTCCGGGCAGATTGGAGTGGAGCTTGTTCCGGAAGCGATGGTCTCTGCCTCATCCTCTGCTGCTTATACGGCCTCGGAGATTGACTTCTCGGCCCTGCGGAGCATTCAAGTTATGCGGGCTGCTGAAGAGGAGTCGGCCGCTGTTCATGCGTCCTTTCGTACGAAGTTTGTTTCCCTTATGGCAGGAGCGACAGATTCTCTTACGTCTTTTTCACTGTTGCCAGCTACACTCCCGTTGACGCCGGCTTCTTCGGAGGCTCTGGACGAGGTGTCTCAGGATGTGGTCGATAGCTTCTATCGCCATTTAAAGAGGGGCGTAGATGCTGCCGTAGAACGGGGGACCCCTTTTTCTCTGTCCCTGCGGTGCGCTCGGGGTCAAATTGAAACATTGAAGACTCTTTCTGGCGGGGTGGGGTTGGCTGCGCTCCTGGAGCCCAAGTTGGCAAAGGCTGATCAGCTCGTGACCCGATTGTTGGTGTTACGACAGGCTGACTTGCCTGCTGTGATTGAACGGGAGCGGGGCTTCCTTATTGCCGCTCGGGATAGGATAAAGCTCGCTCGAGACACTGCCGGGCCAGTTGTGAAGGGGGACCTTGATGAGCTTTCCGCTTCGTATGACAGGCTGGGTCATCGAAGTCAAGCTTGTAGGGCTCAAAAAGATACTGCTTCTCGTGGAATAGCTGACAGAAGGAGCGGATTCTCGCACTTCAGAGGGAACTGGCCTTCCTAGAGTCGGAGTTGAAGGCTGCTCATGCGGAGCAGGAGTCAATCGTTCAGGAGGCCGAGAAGGTTTCCCGATCTTCTGTTAACTTGGAGCGGGCTTTCAAGAAGTTCGAGGACAACTGGCAAGCTCATGCTCATCTGGAGGACGCGACGGTGCTGAACCAAGAGGCAAAGCGTCGAGCTAAATAGAGGTTCGAGCTGTCGGTTGCCTTGCTGACGGACCGTCTCACGACGTTATGTGCCCCGGAGCAGTGATCAGTTTTCTGTTTTCTTTTGCTTTTTTTTTCTTTTCTTTCTTCTTTTTTTTTCTTTTTGTTTTCATTTTGTAAGGGATGTGATCAAATGATGTAGCACTTAGAATTTTGAATAAATGAGTATGTTTCAACTCATCTTCTCTTTCTCGTACTCGTGGTGTTTGTGGAATTGGACCTGCTGGAGGATTATTTGTGGACCTGTTACCCTGGGCGTACCTTGGTTTTAGGTACGAGTAACAAGTTTTGGAGAGGAATACCTAGATCAACTTCACGATGAGACAGCTATAGAAGTTTTTGGTATTCAAGAGAATGCAAGGGAGCAACTAGGCTCCCAGGCATGATAGGGAAGGGATGGGCGTGTACTGGAGACTCAGTACAGCATCTATGGTCGACTGAGGACATTTGTGGTCATCGAAAGACGTTTGTGGGCCTATTATCTTCGGGCGTACACAGATCGTGGGTACAGATAATAAGTCTAGGGAGGATCATCATACTTACTCAGAGGTAGTGAGGACATGGCAAGTATGGGGATTTCTTTACCGTGGGATCTTCCTGCTCAGAGGTAGTGAGGACATGGCAGGAGTGGATTCAACGGAGGATATTTGTGGTCAATAGAGGACATTTGTGGGCCTATTATCCTTGGCGTACCCTGGCTCAGGACACAGATAATAGGATGAAAGGGAACCAACATACTTACTCAGAGGTAATAAGGACATGGCAAGTACGGAGGTTTTACCGTGGAGTCTTCCTACTCAGAGGTAACGAGGACATGGCAGGAGTGGACTCAGCGGGGAATATTTATGGACCTATTATCCATGGTGTACTCCGGTTGTGGGTACGGATAATAAGTCGAAAGGGTATCACCATACTTACTCAGAGGTAATGAGGACATGGCAAGCATGAAGGTTTCTTCGACGGAGCCTTCCCACTCAGAGGTAATGAGGACATGACAGGAGTGGGCTCAATGAAGGAGGGTACATAGAATGACTCAGCGGTAATGAGGACATGGAAGTTCTATGTAAAGGGGTGATTTATTTTTGACAGAAGTGAAACGACTCAGAGGTAATGAGGACATGGCCGTTTTGGAAATTTGTGGATCTGTTACCCTTTTTGTGCACTGAGAGTGCGGGTAGTGGATCATAAGGGGGGATCTCTTCCAGGAAGAAAGTTCAGAGGTATGATCATACATGACTTACTATCTGAAAGAGTGACCGAAATATGAGTTCAGAGGCACCAGCGGGTACATGACTCGATAATTTGGAATGTTGTGAATGTGAGTTCAGCGGCACGAGAGAGTGTATGACTCAGGAATCTGGAGAATGGTGAGTGTGAGTTCAGCGGTACTAGCGGGTACGTGACTCAATGATCTGGAAAATTATAAGGACGAGTTCAGTGGTACCAGCGGGTACGTGACTCAAAAATCTAGAAAATCATGAGGGTGAGTTCAGCGGTACCAGCGGGTACATGACTCGTATGATTAGAAAATATAGGAATGAGTTCAGAGGTACCAGCGGGTACATAACTCGAAGTATGGAACCAGAATGTAAGTTCAGCGGTACGGGGAGGTACATAACTCGACACTCTGAGATGTCTCGAGGATTTTGTTTCAGACATAATACTTCTTCAGGAACTTGCCGTTGATGGGCAACATGAGTAAGTCTCCATTTTGTTTTGCGAGGCGGTAGGCGCCGTTGGAGAATACAGCTTCGATGATGAACGGGCCTTCCCATTTTAGTTGGAATTTACCAGCGGTTTTATGCGTCATAACCATCGGCCTTCGAACCGCCAGAACGAGATCGCCTACTTGGAATGTTCTGACCTTGACTTTCTTGTTGAAAGCTCTGAAGATTCTGGCCTGATATAGTTCGATTCGCTGTTGAGCTAACAGGCGTTTCTCGTCTAGGGCCTCCAATTCCTGTAGTCGGCGATGGTGGTTTTTGTCTGTCGTCAACTGATGTGAGAGGGCGACGCGGAGTGAGGGGATCTGAGTCTCTAATGGGAGGACTACCTCACTCCCGTACACCAGGGAAAATGGTGTATTCCCGGTGGCTGTTTAAACTGTAGTGCGATACGCCCATAAGCATTCGCCAAGCTTCTCGTTCCAGTCGCGCTTGTTAGAAGACACAAATTTCTTGAGTAGCTTGATTATGGTTTTGTTTAATGCTTCTGCTAACCCATTGGCTGTTGGGTTGTAGGGTGTCGAAGCAATGTCCTGAATTCGGTGCTTGTCGCAGAACCGATAAAATGTGTGGCTTGCGAATTGTGGCCCATTGTCGTGAATGATCCTTCGGGGCAGTCCAAAGTGGTAGATGACATGATGCTTAAGGAAGCTGATCACGTTTGAAGTTTTCACCTCTGCCAATGGGATGGCTTCTGTCCATTTGGAGAAGTAATCGGTGATTGCGAGTATGAATCGGTGTCCTCTGGACGAAGGCGGGGTGATTGGGCCGACGATGTCCATACCCCATGCTTCGAATGGCCAGGAGGCCACAGTCGGATGTAGGAATTCAGATGGCTGGTGGATGAAGTCGGCGTGGATTTGGCAGGCTCTACACTTTTGTGCATAATCTATTGCGTCTGCAACCATCGTGGGCCAGTAATAGCCCATTCGGCGAAGACGGTCTTGCAATTTTAGGCCAGGTTGATGGGCTCCGTAAACACCATCATGGGCCTCGCATACGGCTTTCTTGGCTTCTGTATTTGATAGACACCGAAGCAGTAATCCATCATAGGATCGGCGATCCACATTTTCGTCTCCGTATCATAGAAAAATCTGAGAGAACGTCTTCTGATAGAAGTAGCTTCCTTCGGATTCTCTGGCAAAATATCGTATACTACGAAGTCGATGAACGGCTATCTCCAGTCTGGTGCTTCGTCGACTGAAAGGGTGGAGTAGCTTTCTATGCATTGAACGTTATCCTTAGGACAGACCAGTTCACGGCCTATTATGTCGACCTGATGACGAGCGTAATTTGGCACAGCTAGGGAAGCGGCCAAACCAGCTAGGGCATCAGCCTCAATGTTCTGGAGTCTGGGAACATGTTCTATGAAGAATCCTCCCAGAGATGAGATGACGTCGATTGCTATTTGATGATACGGGATCATGTCTTCGTGGCGGACCTCGTACGACCCCCGAATCTGATTAACGATTAACTGCGAGTCACCGTATGCTTCAAGATACTCTACCCCAGTTCCTTTGCCAGCCGGAGGCCAATGACTAAGGCATTGTACTCGGCCACATTATTTGAACAGGGTTCTGTGAGTGAGTAGGCCCGATTGATCACCAAGCCGGAGGGAGAAATCAACACCACTCTAACTCCAGCGACGATGTTGCCTTTGGGTCCAGTTCTTGAAGCGCCGTCGAAGAACATTCGCCAGATGGCATCACGGAAGACTGCATTTGAACTGGTGACCTCGTCCGATATTTCTTCATATACCCTAGCCGTCTTCGAACCTGGATGGGCTGCTAGAAAGTCTGCCAGAGCCTGGACTTTAACAGCCTTTTGCGGGACGAAGATCATGTGGTATGGTGATAGTAATATCGCCCAGGTGGCAAGGCGAGAGCTGAGTGCCCCAGGTTTGGTCATGAGGACCCTGAGGGGGTTGATCCGCGATATTACGTGGATGGTTTGTCCCGTGACGTAGTGTCGCGTCTTCTGGACGGCGAATACGAGAGCAAGGTATTCCTTCTCTACGGTCGTGTATCGGTATTCTGGCCCAATCATATTCCGACTGAGGTAGTATATAGCTTGTTCGTGGCCCGTACCATTGTTCTGTGCCAATAGAGCACCAAGAGAATGTTCCATAGCTCGCACATAGAGAAGGAATGGCTTCCCAGCAACAGGAGCTACCAGGACTGGGGGGTTCGACAAATATTCTTTGATGCTGTCGAAAGCGCGCTGGCATTCCTCATCCCATACGAAAGAGACTCCCTTCTTCATGAGATGGGTGAATGGTTGACATCGTCCGGAGAGATTAGAGATAAATCTCCTGATGTAAGCTAGCCTGCTTTGGAGCCCTCGTAGTTCGCGGAGATTTCTCGGGGGACCCATCTCCATGATTGCCTTTGTTTTCTCGGGGTCGATGTGAATGTCCTGAGAAGTAAAGACGAAACCCAGGAATTTCCCGCTGGAGACTCCCAAGAATGATTTCGTAGGGTTCATCTTTAAGTTGTGTGCTCGCATTAGGTCGAACACTGTCCTGAGATCTTGCAGATGATCTCCCTTCGAACGGCTTTTGACGGCGATGTCGTCGATGTAGCACTCCACCGTCTTGTGCAAGTGGTCTCTAAAGATGACGCTCATAGCTCTCTGGTAAGTGGAGCCAGCATTCCTTAAACCGAAAGACATAACGGTGTAGCAATATGTACCAATCGGTGTTCAAAATGATGTGTGCTTCTCGTCGTCAGGGAACATCTTGATCGGTTGTATCCTGAGAAGCCATCCATGAAGGACATACGTTCGAAGCCGCAGGGGTTGTCGATCATAATATCTGTGATAGGGAGAGGGAATTCATCTTTAGGGCATGCCTCATTCAGATTTTGAAAGTCAATACATATTCGGATCTTCCCGTTCTTCTTGAGAACTGGTACAATGTTGGCTACCCAGTCTGGATGCTGCTCTTCGCGAATGAAGTCGCTGGCTATTAGTTTATTGACCTCGGCTTCAATAGCATTCATGACATTGGGGCGAAACCGTCGTTGCTGTTGCTTGACAGGTTTTGCATCCGGACGAATATTGAGTTTGTGGAGTACGATCTCGGGGTCCAACCCTGGCATGTCCCCATAGCTCCAGGTGAACACATCGATGTACTCTTTGACGAGTTGGAGCAGCGACTCTCGCTCTTCATCTGTCAGACTCTAGCTAATGAAGATTGCTTTCGGGGAGGCTTCATCACCAAGATTAACTTGTATGACCTCATCCTCAGTGGGAGGTTCTCTTTGTTCGAAACATTTTTCCCATTGTTCATCTAGCTGTTGGGCCCACGGCTCTAGCTCGAGGATTTTCGAAATGTCTTCATCTTCTTCATAAGCGTCGGCGAATGCCATGTTGACTGACATGACTTGTCTGAATACGTCTCCGATGCTGGTATCCGAGTCAGAAGTTGGTGACCCGGTTAAATTTGAATGCCAGTCACATTCTTCATCAGAACTTTCAGGGGTCGTCGTGGGTGTCACATACCCTAATCCACATCGAGTCTTGCTATAGTAGTCCCGTGGTTTGGCAGCCGGGGCCGGGGGCTTCAAAGGTAATCGTTCGTCCAGTACCGTAGTTCAAACCCGGTATCGTTTCCAGATCATACCCCTGTTTCTGCGTGAGATATTTAGATTGGGGCCTATAAAGATACAGAGGTAGTCTTCCGGCATCCGATCCAAGGTCGACTTCTTCTATGGTGAAGGGATGCGGATCGTCCTTCCGACCGAAGATGATTGGATGGTCCCCTCCCTCGATTATTCGGTAAGCGTCTTCTACTGGAGTAAGCTGGATTATGGTGTAGACATTTGTCACCTGTGTGTGTAGGTGAGTGCCTATACCGTGTTCCATAGCGTACATTGTACAAAGCTTATTAAGCTCGAGGTAGTTGAAAGATAATCCTTTATTGATGAAGTAAGGTATCTTTTCTAGGGGGATTATATCATCTACGGAGGGAACGTCAGTGTGGGCAGCCACATACTTGGCTAGCTCCGGTTCCTCTTCGGCTATCCCCTGTGTGAATGAAGACTGAGAGGACGACCTGGAGAGCTTGATCGTCAGCAGTTCAGTTGATGGAGCTGAGCGTGGAGTTGTTGGCAGACTAGCGACCTCCAGTTTGGTACTCGATGTGGGGCGAGGAGTGGCTGGTTTGGTAGAAGTGTCAGACCTTGCATCGGGGTGACGACCCTTCTTGGGAAGGTGTATCATCAGTGGCTTGTCGGAGGGATTGAGCTTCTCCGTTTGGGGTTGACCGACTCTCGACAGTCTGATTGTCAGTGGCCCCGTTGTGGATCTGGCCACTTGGCCAGCCCTTGGCAGCCGGATTATCATCTGCTCTTCTTGTGCCGAGAGGCTGATTGCATCCTTACGCAGAATGGTGGTAAGGGGTGCAGACCTGCCCGGTTTACGAGCTTAGAGGTAGATCGTCAGAGGCTCTTCTGATCCTGTGGCTATCTCGGTACTAGCTTGTACACCTACTTCACCAAGATGCTTCTTCGATTTTTCGTACAGGCAGGAGTCTGAGTAGTAAGATTCGACCCCTTTGAAGGGATCGATATCAGCAAATTCCGTCCTCACGAAGCCGTGTTTGTCGACATATTTGAAGCACTGGTGTAGCGTGGAAGGCACGATCATATAATCGTGTATCCATAGGCGCCCCAAGAGGATGTTGTAAGAAGTATCTACATCTATGACGTAGCAGGTGACTTCGGATTGGAGGTCGCCAATTTGACACTTCAGACGAATCTTCCCAATAGGATAGCTCCTGCCCGAATTGAAACCACTGATGGCGGTGCTTGTAGGCGTCAGGCGATGCATTAGGATGCGGAGATGATGTAGCAGACCCTTCGGGATAATGCTTATGGAAGAGCCAGGATCAATGTGTATCCGATCCACCTTTACGTTGCCGATGTATCCAGTGTAGTATAGTGGGCGATCGTGCAGATTAGTTTTGATGAGCATATCTTGCGGAGTGAAGACGATGTTGTGCATTGCTCCCGTGCAGGCGCTGTCTTGGAGATCTGTAGGCGAGTTTTCTCCCGTGAGGTTGACTTGCGCCAGGTATGCGTCGGCGTTTTGGAGTGCATCGCTTAAAGCCGCATGAACATCCTTGGAGAGTCTCAAGAGCTCGTATAATGACAACTTAGCCGGTGTATTGGCCAATTATGCCAAGATGTCCAAGTTGTAGGGCCACTCCAACCCTTGGGCTGCCTCTTTTCGGTGGGATTTGTCGAAGCGAGTCTCCCTCGGCCTAAGCTTGTCGGTCGTCGAAGGCTGAGCCGGTCCCGGAGCATCAGTTGTAGTGGGTTGATGATTCTCAGCTGGATTGTCAACCACAGGTTGGGATTGCACCCTAGACCGCATGACAACGGCTGTAGCTTCTTCGATATCTGCCTAGATCGTACGGCAGGATCTGACTTTTCTACTCTTTTTCTTGCAGGTAGAAGACGATATGGGCCGAGTCACTTCCGACACCAAGTCTGGATGGATCCACATGACCTCCCCTCGTGATGTGGTGAGGGGCACTAGACCAACAGCCTGATCTTGGGGAGGTGGAAGATTAGCAACCTCTATTGTCGCCAGAGGGATGGGGACCACCCCGTCTTGATTTTTCGTCGGAGGTGAGCTGCCGAATTATACGAACACCGTATTGGCTGCCACGGCTACCTCTTCGAAATCGATAGCCAGAGCATTCGAATCGATGAGATTTTGGATGTACCATTTTAGCTGGTAGCAGTCGTGTGTAGCATGGTGGACGTAGCAATGATAATGGCAGTACTTTGGGTTCTCCAACTCTGTCGGCCGTGGTTCTCGTCTTGGTGGAGGAAGCTAGATTCTGTCCCCTTGTATGAGCATGTCCAAGATGGGCTTGACGTGACCATCTTCGAAGGAGTACGTGATTTGCGGCCATTGTTTGCCTGCTAGCTTTGGCTCGGGTTTTTGTGCTGTATCGGCCACCATAGCCTGCTTTCGCTTGCTGTCCCGATTGTTGGAGGGGCTACCCCCATTATCGTTGTTGGAACGCTTGCCCTTGTTTTCTCCGTCCGAGATATGCAATCCCAGTTGGCGAGCCTTCTTCAGTCGTTCTTCGGCGCTTGTGGCACTGATGATGAACGTCTTCCAATCCTTGAATTGACTTTTGCCCATCCAGAGATTGATTGTTGGAAGCAGTCTCTTTTGGCAAATTTTAATTAAGGAAGAATTCGGGTTTCCAGACGGCAACTTCATGGTGGTTTGGCGGAACCGCTCGATGTAGTTCCTTGTCAGCTCTTTCTTCCTTGGACGACGTCCATGAGGGTGGACATGGTAATGTCCTGCCCTACTTCGTAGAATCTCTCCAAGAACATATTCTTGAAGCGGACGAAGGAGTGGATGCAGTTGTCCGGCAGATTGCGATACCAGTCGAAGGCGACTCCTTCCAATTCCCCGATGAATAATCGTGTGAGAATAGCATCGTCATGGGGCAGATGGTCGGTGGTGACCTCGAAGTAAGTGATGTACCGACTTGCTGAGATCTTGCCTTCATAAGGATTGATATTGAACGGCTTATATCTTGGTGGGAATGGAACATCCCTCCATACAGTAGGGTACGGTTGCCGTATTCTGAGGTCTTGAGAGTTTTCTCGAGCGTGGAACATGGCTCGGAGCTCCTGGACCTCTCTTCTCGTTTCGCGTGTTTCGTCCACGGCGGTGGGGGCCGTTGTTTCTGGAGGATTGTTTCCCGGGTTCTGTGTCGCCGAATTCGAGTTCGCATTGACCGCAGGACCCGCGCTTGTTTGGCCAGGCTTTCCTCCTTGCAGAGTTGGAAAGGCCTCTTTAATCTCATCTACAGACTTGACCAAAGCAAGCAATATGGCTTCAAGACTGTCGATGCGCTGGCGATCACTGGAACCACCTTGGTTGCTGTCTGTCATGAATACCATCTTCACATGAGGAGAGATAGACGGAGCGGTGGAGGAAGCGCCCTCCGAATCGTACCCCTATGGTGAGAAGTCATCGGGGTATGTGGGTATGTTCCCTTCTGATTCAAACTCGAAAGGAACAGTACCCCCAGTCTCCGAGTTTGCCTCGTCTTGGGAGTTGTGGATGTCGTCGGAGACGTCGAGGTTTGCTGTATCTGATGGGAGAGTTGTCTTCCCTGGCACGTCTTCTTGGAACATCGGATTGCTGTGGAGGCTCGGAGGGGTGCTACCTCCAGCCCCAGCAACCCCCTGCGTTATGGACGACGAATCTTCCACTATAACATATTTCGTCTTAGAGCAAGTACCTTGGAAAACTCCGGTGGTGGGCACCCGCTTAGACGACAGTCTTTTAGTCGCAGTGGTTGAGATCTTCGGGCTGGGAACATTCGTCTTCTTCCCCCTTCCATCAGCGGGGACTTTTCGAGCAGAGTTGCAGGAGACGACGGGTAGTGCCTCGTCTTTTGAAGATGGCTGTTGCAGTCTTTGAAAGACAGACTGCCGGTCTTCTTGCATCGTCGTGCTATTGCAGCAGCAGTTAACGATGACTTGGGTGCAGTGACGTCCGTGGGAGGACTCTTTGCACCCCGATGCATCTTCTCTTTCCTTGCATTTGTGGAGGATGGCCTCACACAAGTCAGATGGGTCTGGACCGACCATGTTTGCTCCCGGGATTTTGGAAGACTTTTATGAACCTCTCTGTCCGTCTGCCGCCGGGGGCTGGACTGAAGTGGTCCTGTACAACTTCCCATCCGAGGCCCGCGTAATAATCAGCGGGATGCCCTAATAGTCAGAGGTTGGGGCAGCTGACTGGGCTTGGTGGGCCCACGCTGCCCTAGACTTCTTCCTTTTAGCACTCGCGGGTGCGTAATAGGAAGAGTCCAAGTTGAATACCACAGAGTCTGGCTTATCATCCAGAGAACCATCAGGGTCAGGACCGCTTGAGAGACGGTCGAAGACTGATCGAGAGAAGCGTGGAACAGACGCTATGTGGCTTGGATTGGAAGCC
Organism: Iris pallida; assembly: GCA_029216955.1. Taxonomy (NCBI): domain Eukaryota; kingdom Viridiplantae; phylum Streptophyta; class Magnoliopsida; order Asparagales; family Iridaceae; genus Iris; species Iris pallida. Next base: position 856,492 of record JANAVB010016798.1, on the reverse strand, counting down.
GTGTAGGCTGTCTTCATGCGGCTGTCTTTAGCTGTCGGATGAGTTGTTCTTGTGCGACTAGGAGTCACGACCGTGCAGGCTGGCCACATGCGGTTGGCAATTGTGGACGCATGGGTTTTCTGCAAGTGATTGACTTTAATAACCGCATAAGTTTCATCCATGCGGTTGGCAACTGTAGCCGCATAAGCTATGCGACTGACAAATGTGGTCGTGTGAGCTTTCTTCATGCGGCTGGCGAATGTAGCTGCATGAGCTTTCTCCATGCGGCTAGCACCCTTATGCGGCTCGGATCGCATAGAGTTCCTCTTTGCCCCTGCAAGTCCAGCATCATAGTGTTTTCTTCGGCCGGTCTTGGGGACAACAGAGTTGTCTACGGTCTGAAGTGGGACCGCAGGAGAGTCTTTCCCGCCGTCTTAAGCAACAGAGGGTATCTCTGCAAGAGCTTTAGTAGGAGCGAATGATCGGGGTCTCCACTCCTTGCGGGCCTTCTTCGTGCGAGCTTGCTTCTGGACCGGGCCAGCGCTCTTGTCGGAGAGCATTTCTTCAAACGCCTGTTGGTCTAAATGGACAACCATCTTCTATTGCGTGGAGCAAAGCTTGGCTGCATTCGACTGCGTCACCAACTCCTCAGCCATGGAGAAGTTAATCCCCAGCAGAGTTGCCATCATATTTGCCATTAAATATAAAAGAGCAAAACAGTTTTATGGGAGGACTGGACTTTTACTTCACGTTACAAACTCGCTTGTACAAAGAAAGCCTAGGGACGAAAACCTAGGTACAACAATCTAAGTACAATTGTTTATTTTTGATTCTGGGGGGTGACGGTAGAGGCTCGAGAAAGCGATGGCAGCTCTGCCTTACTCCTTGGACGATCGGACGTAGCCTTGGCTCCTGTAACGAGATGCTTGGCGTTGACGAAGAAATGCTCTTCTTGCTCTCCTCGTATTGCTCTTCTGGCTTCTCCCTCTGCATTGATCTCTGTGTATTTTTATCTCTGATTATTAGAGGGAGCTACTCTGTGTGTGCGTATCTTTTTTGTAAGGAAATGGCACCCTGCTATTTATAGGAATGGGGTGTGATCATTAGGGTTGCAAATAATTGGTTCTTGAAGATGGCGGCGGCCTGTGGATTGGTCAATCTAGGCCATTAATCTTGAGCGTGAAAGATCTGGGCCATTAATGAGGATTATGCCAAATTATGTCAGTAATTAATGTTGATTGCAATAAATCTCCATCATGATGATTTGCTGACGTCCGCAAATCTAAATGAATCAATTTAATTCATTCTCTTGCCACGTGTCCCAAATTATTGGGATCTGACCCAAAATTTGATTATCTTTAGGATACGTGTCCTGTCATCCTTGTTGAGCCGCATGAGGAGCGTTCATATTTAGGTCGCATGAAGGTCGTCATGACCGAGCCGCATGAAAGATTTCATGATCGAGCCGCATGAATAGTCTCTATACTCGAACCGCATGAAGGTTGTCATGACCGAGCCACATGAATATGTTCTTGACCAAGCCGCATGGGGGTCTTCATGGCCGAGCTGTATGAGAGTCTTCATGGCCGAGCCGTATGGGTTTTTTCATGGACGAGCCGCATGGGGGACCTTCATGATTGAACCGCATAGGTTTCTCTGTACTGGCCGCATGAACTCGTTTAGTCTGGCCGCATTAACTTGCCTCGAAGCTGCGAAGATTTTCTCCAGTTCCCTAGGAAGATAGTGCTCTTGTGTCAGTCATCATGACTACTTTACGTCAGGGAGGTCAGCTGTCAGCTGTCAGCCGTCACAATATTAATTGTGTTTGAATGACGCTGGGTACAGCTGTTCTGAAAAGACACGTGGCTTCCCTCTATGGGCTGCATGGAGTCCACTCGAACTGCCTATGTGTTTTGAGCCGCATGGGACTCCTGAGCCGCATGAGGCTCCTTGGACGCATGGATCATTTTTCTCTTCTTTTTCATGCTTCTACATGGGTCAGTTAGCATTTCCTAGTTCATGTGGTTTATCCTGGCCTTGGCATGCATTGGGTTCGGTTGGGTTCGGCTTGGTTGGGCTAGGTTTGGATTGATGTGCAAACCCCTACCTACCACCATCCCTCATTTATTAACCCAACCACAATTCTCTCTCTTCATTCATTACTCATTTACTCCTCTTCACTTCTTCCTCCTCATCTCCTTCTCCATCCACACCACCGTAGGTAAGTGCAACTTGCTATCACAAGAGAACACCATGGTTTTATGGATCACTTAGCTTCCTTGCTTGATTTTAAACTACTTTAGAACTTGGCTTTTTTCATTTTGATGCATAGATTTTTGTAGATCTATGTTTTAGCATTCTTTCATTCTCATGGTTTTGATCTACTAAACTGGCTTATTTTCGAAAACGGAGAGTTCTATGTGGTAGACATCTTGATGTTACGCAAGTTTGGTTTTGGAATGGTTGGATTTCACAGAGACTTGACCGAGATGGGGATTTTCTTGAGTTCTTGAGCTTTTACGCCTGCTTATACCGACCTTGGGGAGAAGATGAAGCTTTTACGCACATGTTCTCACATGCTAGCATAGTATTGAGTCTTACGCCCACGTTTTACGTGCCAGCGTATCATTTACGCCTTTACGTACACGTTTTCACGTGTTTGCGTAGTATTTCCCTTTTTACGCACACACATTGTGTGCCAGCAGAATCCTTCTACGCCGAGTGCACTTAAACTTTACGCAGAGGCCTTCCCGCTCGTGTAAACTCGCGCTCGTATATTTTTCTGCCACGTCGAGTTACACTAGCGTAGAGTGCCCCGTGCGTAGAGCCTCGCTCGCGTAGACTCTCCCTCGCTCGTGTAGAGCCTTACGTGCGTAGAGTTTCACTTGGGTGCTCGTGCACGTAAAGTTCTGCTTTCATAGGGTGCTTGCTATGCGTAGAGCACTTGCTCACGTAGAATCCTGCTTGCAGGCACTCTTGCTCGCGTAGAGCTGCCTATCCTTAGGTCTTGCCTGCGTAGAGCTGTTTTACGCTTGGGGTCTATTTGGCCTAGCGTACTCTTCCTGGCGAAGAGACTTTGAGTCCCTATAGCGTACCCCGTTGCCCTTTTATATTCTTACGCCTTTTGTTATGAACTTAATTACTTGAATTGTTTGACATGACTGGACAGATAATTGTACATGACACGATATAACAAGTGACTGACTGACATGACATAATAAGACATGACAAGCAAGCCTGATGGGAACTATTGAATGCTGTTGCAACGGCTAGTATGACATGACAAGAATGAATGGCCTGGACACCGTGGATGATTGTGTTTGTGCATATGAACCAATACTATCTCGCATCATATCTAGGGCAGGGACCCCTGAGTACCACGGTCAGGGATACCTACTGAAATTTACTAAGGCTAATAACTATAATAACCCATTAGTCATGAAGACATTTCCCAGCTACATGCAATCTCGTTATCGGGGCACGGAAGTGGACTTGTAGCCTGCTGACGAGTAGGGCACATTTCTAGCACACTGTCATGTGTTGCACCATTCATGAACGGATATTCGACCTGGATGGTCTGCAGGGCTTGTGGCTGTTAGAATATCTTATTGCATCTTTAAAATAGTAGGCCCATGATAACCCTAGTTAGTTAAAGTATCAAGTCGTACTCATTGCTTGGCCATGATTGATTGGATGGAGTCTAACCCAGTCTAGTCTTGTCCTGATCCTGTACAAGACTGTAACATGACCTGATTGCTTGTGCTTTACTTTATCGATAAATGGTGGGAAACCAAGTTCCGTTCAGACGAAGGATTACAACCCCGGTCCTTGTTTGGTTTATGGTTGTAACTTGGTTATCTGACCAGTCCCATGGTTATCTTATCGTATATCATCATGATTTTCCACATCTCCAGTCTTTTATTATATGTTATTATATTTTATGCTGATTGCTGGTTTTAGTTCTTAAGTGAAGCCTCTTTTGTGGTACTTGCGCTTTTTAGGATCTGACCCAGCTAGTTTTGTGTGGCCAAATATCGGAGCAGCTCCAGAGGATCTCCCTATCTTTCAGCCAGATGGTGACCACCAGGCGTAACCAGGGCAACGAGTGGGTTTCCCTTTTGTTCTCCCACTTTATTATAAAAATATTCTTTTGAGGCAATTAGCTGACGAGCATGTGTTAGCTCGTATTGCACTTTACTTACTGTCTGCCTACGGGCTGTAACATGATTGACGAATCCTAGGGTTGATCATGTATGACTGAAACTCTTGCTAGTCTTCACATTTTGTATGACTAGCTTCATGATCATCCAAATATCTAATGTATGGGATGCCTTACTATTGTATATTTGATGCTCTAACATCTTGTAACTACTATTCCTTGTATGAGGTTGAGACGATAGGTTTGTTCAGGACCATAAGAGACTGATGGCTTGTAGTTAAACCCTCATGTTTCTAGACAGCCGTGACCGTATAGCGAGGTGGAATCCATTTCAATATACGTAGCTGGCTATGTATGTCCCTGCTATCCAGTATTCTGGTTCCGGGGCGTTACATAGCAGCACTTAGTCCTCACCAGAGGTGCAGGAAGTATTGTCCACCCAAATGGGTTTGTCTAAACCATCTTTTGCGGAAAAGATTGAGATTAAATCATGATTGATATAATATCATATAGATTTAAATCTTAGACGAGGATCAGTTAGACTCCAAATCTAGGATGAAATCCCAAGATTTACTCGGTTATATCCGAGCAAGCAAATCGACATGCGCCACATGTCACCTCCTTCGGTTATGTTTATAACCACCATAGATCTCATTTGAAGGGAATCTCAATATCCGCCACGTGTCAGTGTCGTAGAAGCCTGCACCGTACAATGACGACAGATTCATTTATATCTTAGGAACCCTAATGCACATCGCATATGTGCTCGGTTCTTTATAAATAGAAGGAGTTCTTCTTCCTCCAGAGAAGAAAAGAGAGAGGGAACATTGACAATCGACAATCTTCAAAGGATCAACAATATCAATCTATGAAGAGTCGACCACCCTTATCCACCTATCAACCAAAGTACCAACCAACCAGCCATCTTCAAGAGATCTGCTCATCCAGACAGCCTCTTGATCGGTGACCCTAGAGTCCCATCAAAGGCGCCAGAGAGCCATGGCAAGGTTGATTCGTCGTCAGATCATCAACGGAGTAAAGGAGCCAATGCAGTGCTCGATCTCTACCATCACACTTTTCCAGAAACCTCTTCTCCCTGTACTTAGAATATCATGTTTAGGACTTCCTTCTTTGTACACAGATACCTTATACTTTCAATAAAGCAAAAAGTTTGTTCAACCTTTTGTTACGTCGAACAAAATGGTGACTCTGCTCAGGACTATCTTCTCCTCCAACGAGAAGGCGGTGACGTAATCTGATGACAACTTGCTGGGAGCTTCTCAAGATATGCTGGTCGTACGCTTCGACCAGCAGGCTTTTGAAGATCTTCTCTCTGATGAAAGGTCGAAGACTTTGAAGCGGTTCATACAATCGAAGAAGACTCGACGTGTATGGAGGCCTAAGGCGGCTGCAGCCAGCAACACGATGGCGGGAACTGCGTCTCAGGACCCCCTCAACGTCAAGGCCACAGAGAAGATCCCAACTGCTACAACCTTATCTCCTCGTCTAATTTTTGTCCCTAGAAAGCATGGCGAGGAAGATGGTGGTTCCATGGTAGATCTGACGAAGGAACGATGCCAAAGGAAGTGCACACCTGTCTAACCCCTCATGACGAAAGTATTATCGGTAAGGAGATCTGTCTTTGATAGAATCGCTTTCCCTTCAGGTAAAACTTCGGCGGACTCTGAATACTACTCGCCCGCTGGGGGTAGTAGGAAGAGATCCCAGGTGGCTCGTGCTTTGTACAACAAGCGTACGACACCAGCGGTAGACCAGAGGTCCGTGTTGACAATAATATGCATAGTCGATAGAAAGCTACACAAGACTGGCTCTCGTACTCCGATGCCTTAACCAGTCGAATCTTCCTTCCATTTGGGGTACTCCTGTGCGTAAGCCAAGCCAGGGGTATGTCACACGGAAAAGGAGCCGCACGAACAACGTTCCCGTAGGAGTGATAAGAAGATTCCTCGCCAGACCCCGCTCTGACCATTCTTACATGCAGCTTCCCTGCACGTACAATGGGAGTGCTATAATAGAAGATCCAACCCTCTTCTAAGCGGAAGAAGAATCTGTGGCACAAGACGTTCCTAAATCAAGGGACTCTTGTACCCAGATTACCATCAACTGTCGTTGTTAGTAGACGACTGCGCCATCGCCGAGCAGGCGTTCTGTCTTCCAGAGGCTCTAATCCATGCCGACCCTATGCCATAGGATTAACAGGGTGTCGGTAAGCCATAGAGAATATGCCCTGCATCGCCATATGCTATGCGACGCTTGGTTCCAGAGCTTTCAAGAAGCCCTCCCCGAATCCATCTATATCGGTTGCTAAACTGAAGAGAAGGCCAGAGAATAGTAAAGCTAAGGTACCCGATGCAGGTGTGTTCCAAGGTACTCGTTCCAAATCTGTATTGGGTGTCTTATCAAAAACTGGGGGAAGCCAACCTCCTACCATGCACGACAACCCTCTGTTCCAATCTGACGAGGCGCAATACGATACAGATGTCTCCATTGGCACAGCCAGTCACCAGATCGGGGGTAGCAACCATACTGAGTCTGAAGAATATCACAATCTTACGATATATCCTGAGGACAGCGAGACTCGGGCGTCTGAGCCAGAATGTAAAGGATCCACGGCTCCCTCGAGTCACCCTCTGTAAACCCCCAAAATTTTTAAAAAAATTTTGCGATTTATTATTATTTTTAAATTTTTTTATTCATAAAACATTTTGAATTATTTTGGTTATTTATCTGAAAAAATGGTCGTAGTCATGCCTAAATTTGTTATGCACATTGACCAAACAATATGGTACGGCTCGGACAGTCAAGTGCTTTGACTAGCCTACTAGCTCTAGGCCACTAGATTTATTTTATTTGAGTATTTGGTTGTTAAAAATTATTTAATCGTATTATGGCATCTGGTTCCATTTTAATATTCATCTATTATTTATATTTTTGGATATTTAAAAATTATTTTAGTGAGAAAATATACTAGAAGTAATACGTGCCATCCCCAATTATGATAACCTTGCTAATGAGTTGATCCTCTCAATTTGTATAAAAACATATTTTATTATCATTATCAATATGGTTATTACCATTTCTTATTAGCAATATTATTATTAATACCATTAAGATTATAATTATAATTATTTTTATTTTATTATTATCAAATTATATAGTTTTTATTTGCAAATGTTGTTTTATATATCTTTATGAATATTTAGAATAAAATTTATATGTTTAAAGTTTTATAAGTATAAATATTTATAAGTATAAAAAAATAAATATATATATATATATATATATATATATATATATATATATATATATATATTTTATATATTTATATATATATATATATAAAAAAAATATATATATATAAATATATAAAAATATATATATATATATATATGTGTGTGTGTGTGTGTGTGTGTGTGTGTGTGTGTGTGGAAAAGGGAAAAAAAGATGCTACTGTAGCACAGCTACAGTAACAATCTAAACCCGACCCCAGCCAATGAATTTTATCAAAAAATTTTAAAATCTTCTAACTCCATGAATTCAAAACTAATTCTAGCCAAATCAAATCCTGTGAAATTCTATCCTATCCCAACCCGCGATCTCCTATGATTGCACAAATTTGATTACTAATCGAATTTAAAGCTACGGAGAAATCTGGTGGAAACATGATTTAAAAGTTGGGTGATATATAAACTGATCATCAACAAACGATTCCAACTCGAGAACTCTAACTCTTCCACAACGATCGTACTACACCCAGCGCACGCCCTGACTATTGTTGACCGCCTGCTCGACGTCCAAGCTCGCCTGCATACTGCCGTGGGGTGCCGAAGCACCATCGGACCGACCCCAAAACAGAGATACTCTATTTATGAAACCCGCCCAGGTACCTATATTCTCGATTAAATAACTTCGCGTATCCTCTATCGTTTTCTAATTCATAAATTCCTATAGAGAGTCCACATAACCCTTTATGAACCCTAGTAAATAGACTCAGAATTAGCTAACCTGGTTGCTGACGAAATCGACGCGAAGTCGATGAAATTTCTATTCAAAAATGGAACATAAAGTTAGCCGGACCCCCAACTTGGAAGACAAGTTCTGAACCATATATTAGAGATTTTCGAAAACTAATTTCAAATGGTTATAGTTAACCTATACGAGATTAGAATGCTTTTTGTACTAGCAATTTTGGCTTATTATACAAAGATATATTTCATTCTAAAAAAAAAAAATCTGTGTTTAAAATTATATAATTTAGAAAATTCATCACGATACGGCGCGCGCCCCGACAAATTGGGCGATGTGGTCGCGCACTATATGGATCGAATGGCGAGTATGGATGTTGACGACATATGGGAACTGACGAAACTCGATTTCGTTGCGTATGCGCGACGAAATTAGTACATATCCGTCAAGATACCTCCGTATCGACGTTTTGCAAACTTGACCATAACTTCGTGCACGTTCGTCGGATCGACGCAAAACTTGCGCTATCAGGACCGCATCAATTTTCTTGTCATGTGTGCCAAGTTTGGTAAGATTCTGAGAAAGTCGACCGGAACGTCATTTTTGGCGGGCCTCCGACCCGATCTACGGGCAATTTTGTGCACGACTCATCGGAATTCAAAATTGGACATACCGTTGAGTTCGTCTCCTCAAACCGAATATGTAGACATGTAGTTTGATGACTTTATAGATCGTTGACATTGGCACACATTTCGGTGCAAAACGGGTCCAACGGCAGACATCGTTTTGATCCAAAATTATGATTTTGCCCCTGTTCCAGAATTAGACTTTTGGATAGGCGTTTCCTTGGTATATCACTTATTTCGAGTATGTATTTCATGTTTGTTTCAGCATCCGGAGTTGTTTGGAGATTGTGACATTTCTTTTGCTGACATTATGATTCTTGGACTTGCCATCTTCGTACCACCAGGCAAGATACCGTGCCACCTTACTCTTTGATTTACATATTCCTATTTTTAGTTGTTAATTTCAGCATTTCTTATTTATTGTTATTATAAAATTGTGCATCCAAGTCACACTTGGTTGCAAGCGACTCTATTGGTCATTTTTCTTTTTTTATTTTATTCTCTTGTATTGACTTAATCTAGTGACCACCCATTTAATTATGAGGTATTGGTATATCTCATATGGCCTTGACACCTACTTTACCACGTATTGTGAGTCACATATATGACACGTACTCGCGTAATCGGCCGGCCAACGATACGTATGAGGTGTGCGACGGTTAGGAGTAACTGCTATTAGAATTGCATGCTAGTGGACTTGGCAGTTACTAGAGGATCATATGAGTCATGGATGTGACTCTACTAATCATGGGGTGGGAAAACAGTTCCTCGATGTATGGGCCACATATACATTGCTATTGTACCTGAAGCTCCGCTGGAGACGTAGGTTCACCTTACTATTGCAGATTTCCTCTGACGTTCATGGAGCGTTATGGACGTTTTCTTACTGATTCCCTCTGACGTTCACCAAGTATTATGGACGGAGATGACTGGTTCTCGAAGGAAGGGACGATGCCACTGCTATACAGCCCGAGTGCCCATATGTGAAGGAATGTTCTTTATTGCATATTCACTATAGAACGGTTAGGAACCCTATTGCATGCATCCCTTTTATTTTTTATTTTATATCACAGTTTATATGGCATGGTATTTTCTCGTATATTGCTACGTCCCTCTGAAGACCTGGTTATCTCTCGAGGATTAGACGATTTTCTGCAGGAGTACGGAGCGGCATTGGATCCATCTTTTATGGACGACGAGGCATTTCCCTCTGACATGTAGCTCTACCCATATCTTTGAGATTATTGAGACTATGCAGTGGACTTCTTATGTTTCTTTCGTTTACTTTCTATTTTTGCAGAGGTTGGATTTCGATCTTTGTGACTATTTTACATAGCTGTTGGAGTGGGTATGTCCATCCGGCTATCTTTTGATACATTATTTATTGGACTCTTATTTCTTCTGTGTTGAGCTATGATGAGATTAGATATTATTATTCTGGCCTGTGATTTTTTTATATATACAGCTTATGTATGTATACGAGGATTCTATATATATATTAGAGTATTCTTCGTATATGTGCAGCTGGCATGTCTACGTTCCTAGTCCTACGTATTTTGGGACTGGGGCTTTACATATTATTGTGGTGGCCCATGCAGGTCAAAAAATATTGTTGGGTTACATGATTGTGTCCAACAAGCCTGCATATAGGAATAAGAATAGTATCTCATCCAGAACTAGTACTTTCCTTGACTTCCAATCTTTTTAAATTCTTTTGATTACTTGAATTACCTCATATCTAACCTCTCCTAATACTGTCCTATTCTTCTTCGTGCCAACCATATGAATCTAAGAAGCAGACGCACTTCCACCTTGGCCATCACCTCTGGTGATGCGGCCACCCAAGAGGAACAGAATCCTCCGATGACCTCGGTGACCCCGTACCAACCAGAACAGTCGTAGCCTACTACACCTCCGACGACGGTACACCATGAGGCACAAGCATCCCCAGTCTGCCAGGCTGGACAGACCACTACCGTACCACCATGAGGGAATGTAAAACCCCCATATTTTTGTGGATTTATTTATTGATAATTTTGGCTTAAATTGAATTTTTCTATTTTAAAATGATTTGTAAAGTGATTATTTATTTTTGTTTTTGTATGATAATAAAAATGGATACTTTTACATAAAATGTATATATAAAATCCTTTTTACAAATATTTATGAAATATTTATTTATAATATATATATTAATGAGGTTAGAGATTTTGTTAAAGTATTTTATTGATTAAATATAAATAATATTCAAATATTTACTAAAAAAATTGTATATAATAAGTGGTTATACTTCTTCTAAGTTATTTTAGTATTTTAAAAACACTAGATGATTTATGAAATTTTTTTAATATAAGAATGCATTAGATATTTAATAGGAATAAAATTTTACCATATGTAACTCCTATATTTTAATATAGACATATGGATATATACCATATATAAATATAGTTAGTAATTCTAGATATTCTTATATATTTTTAATATCTTTGGACATGTTTTTGCTAAAGATTATATATATATATATATATATATATATATATAAGAACCCAGAAAAGAATATATATATATATATATATATATATATATATATATATATATATATATATATATATATATATATATATATATATAAGAACCCAACGTTATGAACAGTGCAAGCACAGTTCATCACCTCCCCCACCCGAACCCGAGCCCAAGCAGTACTAGGAGTTTTAAAAAAAATATTACAAAACTCGATAGACCAAATCTTCCTCAAATCTTCGTTAAATCATCCAAAATTTTCACCTGTGTAATCCTCATCCTATTCTCCATCAAATCACTTCAAATCAAGATTTAAATCAATCTACAACCGGTTGAGAAATCGGATTGAAATCTCGACAAGAAAAACCTATATATATGTTCTATCTCGGATATTCCCAATCCAAAGATCGATTACTCGACCCCTGGACAACCCCCGTCGCCCCGCCACCTACGCGACGTCAGCGCGTCGTCGTCGAAGTCGTCGACCACCGCCGCAGCACCGGAGACCCCCGGAAACAGAGCCCACCGCTGTGTTGAAGGCAGCGAGGTACTCCTTTTTTCGAATTGAGTTCTCCTTATATACTATATCGTTTTCGATTCTATAAGTTCCTATATACAACCTAGATGAGGCTCTGTTCATTCTAAACAAGTTGCCATAAATAGACATAGAAATCCTTGCGAATTCTGGGAAAACATGGTTGTGTTACCCTTTTTTCTTGACAGAAATTCCATCTTAAACCCTAGATTGGAAGGCTGATTTTAGCCAATCCATTGGGAATTTTAGGAAACCTATGTAGATAATCCTGGAGACCACCTAAACATGAACAAAACCCAATTTTCTATTTTAATTTTGATTAATTATATAGGAAGAAATAACAGTTTAAAAATTACGAAAAATTAATTTTTTTAAAACTTAAAAACTTTGATACGAGGTCCGTCCCGACAAACCGGACGACCTCGTCGCAAACCGAAGACATCGAAAGGTGCGTATCGACTTTGTGGACGTGTGGGCTTTGACAGAATTCAAATTGGTAGCGTGTGCGCGACGAATTTGACCCGTATCCGTCGAAGAACGCCGTATCGACCATTTTCTAAAATTTTCAATTACTTTGTGCACACTCATCAAATCGCGACGAAACTTGTGCCATTAGACTCAAAATATTTTTCTGGTCCTATGAGCCAAGTTTGGTTCGATTCCGAGACTGTTGACCGGATCACCGTTTTGTGGGCCCTACGATCCGAATCAACGGGCAATTTTGTGCACGGCTCATCGGAATCCCAAATTGGGCATACCATTGGGTTCATCTCCTCAAACCGGATCCGTAGACATATAGTTTGATGACTTTAGAGACCATAGGTTCTGGAACGCATTTTGTTGTAAAGCGGGTCCAACAGCGGACATCATTTTGACCTGAAATTATGATTTTGCCCCTGTTCCGAAATTAGACTTTCGGACAGGCATTTTATAGGTATATTTTTTACTCCGGGAACGTTTTTGATGTTTGTTTCAGCATCCAGGAACTATTGCGGAGGTTCCACTCTTGTAGCTTCTTCTTACTTGCCGATTTCATCTACTAGACGTCGTCAAAACACCTTCCATCCACCAGGCAAGTATACCTTGCTATATTTACTATTATATTATTTATTTTCAAAATTTATTTACATGTTTCATATTTTTGTTTTATTTGTTATAAACTGTGCGTCCAAGCCATACTTCGGTGCAAGCGACTCTATTAGTCATTTTTTCGTTGCTTTATTTTATTTGATGCATGTTGACTTAGTTTTAGCGGACTACCTTCTTATTGTTGGATATCCTTATATCTCCATTGGCCATGACACTCACACTACACGATTTGAGACAGCTTGCCAGGGGCACAGCTTGCATATTGACTGGCCATCTATATGTAGGAAGTCGTGTGACGGATAGATGATCGTAATTGCTATGACTAGGGTATAGAGACTCGAGCAGTTATAAAACTGGACGAGTTATGGACATGACTTGGACAGTGTGGGAAATACTGGAGAAGGACAGTCGCTAGTGCGTATGGAAAGCCAAACAGGTAAACCATAGTTTTCAAAAGGAACTATGGCAATATATATTTGCAGATACCCTCTGACGTTTTGGACGTTACGGCAGGATACGTATGACTGGATGCCATTTGCATACTTATAGCCTAAATTCTACCCATGCGCATGAAAGTTGTCCTCTAAATTACACAATAGATGGTTAGAATTCACTTTGCATATTGGTGTCTAGGAGAGTCTTTGCATATTATTATTTTTCTGACAGTTCATATTAGCATGTTCTTCCTGTATCTTGTTATGTCTCACTGAGGACCTGGTGATCTCTCCAGGTGTAGACTGTCATGACCCGCACCATGAAGAGGGGCACGAGCACGTGGTTACGTCCAGCCTACGTCGCAGTATCGACGGTAGATCACTGTCTATAGGGTCTGTAAATACTACGACTAAAATAGATAAAGGTACCTGTACAATATATACATTCCGAATGGAGGTGACATAGCAATACAGTCTCAATCACATATATCAAACTAAGGTAGATAGCATGGAAAGGAAAATACGATAGATGAAACAGAAAATGAGTCCAAGATTCACAAGTCAGAGCTATACACAAACATCCACGGTTTAAGAAAATATATATAATAGATACTACAACTGACAGTGCTAGCTGGCTCGTAGGCCAGGCAAACCTAACTAGCTATACTACTCAGGGTGAGCAAAATCTAGTGGCTCTACCAAAAAGCCACGATCTAATTCTACTCCGTCAGACTCTACCCCATAGTAGGTCGGGCAATCAGCCTCTGAATCATCTGTAATATGTCAACGGTATCCTGTCAGGAAAATAAGCAAGTACAAACACCAACAACAGTTCCATATGAATTGACAAATTCTATAAGAGACAGTGTAATGAAATACAAGACAAAATCAACTGGAAATACATATCATGATGTGAGTACTGAAAAGGACGACGATATGAATGTATATAGGGCGACTTGGGAACTATTCGGAAGCCGAGTTACAACCCCTAAACCCAACAAGGACCGGGACTGTAACCCTTCTTCCGAATGGAACTTAGTCACCAAGATAATAAATATAAAAGGTGCCTTGAATTATTAGTGTGTCATGTGATCGGCTTGGAAAAAATATGCTCAGGCTTTCCATCCGATCGGCTATGAACCCTGTATACAATAGAACGATAAGGCCAGTCACCATGGAAAGCTATGAACCGTATAGGTTAAGGCTTTACCTGTCGTGAGGCGAGGGTATAGCTATGAACCATATGTACCATAGAACCATGTGAGAATTTGATCACACAACCACTAATAACTCCCCCATCACCGAATAGTACAATGGATCTGGACATGACACGTTATGACATGGGATTCCATAAGAGGGTAGCAAGTCCCCTTTTGAAATCGGTGTCTATACCAATACACTGAAATAAGATAGAATATGTACCAATATACCATGTAACTCTAGGAATAACATCCCATGTCATGATCCAACATGTACTAGTCCGTGAACTGTCGTGACTGGAAATCGAGTATAACACTACAACTGAATCGGATATAGCAGATATTAAGATAATGAAAACTATCGGTGAATGTACTCGCCTGTGGTCCTGAGCTGATAGGGTGAACAGACGCTCAGAGTGATCACAGACCTAAAATAAGATACTATGAGTCAAACAGGACTAAATACTGAAAAAGGAAGCTAATTCAAGTCATGAATGCAAGTCTAAGTCAAAACTAGGCCAATCTAGGTCAGACTGAGTCACACTAGGTCATACTGGCTCACACTAGGTCATACCAGGTCACTGGGAGTCAATCCAAGTCAAACTAGGTCAATCTAGTTCAAGGGTTGACTTACAGTTGACTTTTGGTTAAAAAGTCAACTCTGCACAACTCTGGTCAACACTGAGTCAACCCTGGGTCAACTCTAGGTCAAACGGAGTCAAAGGTTGACTTACAGTTGACTTTTGGTCAAAAAGTCAACTCTGGTCAACTCTGGTCGATACTGAGTCAACCCTGGGTTAACCCTAGGTCAAACAAGTCAAATGTTGACTAACAGTTGCCTTTCAGTCAACTGGTCAACTCTGGTTTGGTTTCGGTCAATTCTAAGTCAAGTGTTGACTTGAAGTTGACTTTGGGTGAAAAAGTCAACTCTTGGTCAACGGGGGGCAAGACTAGTCTAAACTACCCTCATCTAGTCATTATATAGCAAGACAACCTATTTCTAATCCCATCTAGCAATTAGAAACCCAATACCTTACATTATCCAATACCCCTTATATTTATCCTTACAAGGTATTCCTGATACCTTGCCCATTACAAAGAAAACCCTTCTAGATCTCAGGATACTAGCCTAGGCTTCTTAAGGTAGCTAGATACTATCCTATCTAGGGTTTACCAACCAAGAAATCTAGGATTCTTGGGCATCTAATCCATCTTATCTTCCATGTTGGTCATCCCAACATTACCTTAAGGTAATCTTGATATATACCACATCTAACATAACCCATTTCTTCTAAACCACACTCACTCTCCCTCACAAACATCATCTATCTAACCTTCATCTAACTTAGAATGCTACTCCTAAAATAACTCTCAAGAACTAACTTAAACAACTACCACAAACCTCCTAATGTATCTTAACATGACATATAACATAACATGACCAACCTTATTTTCTACCACTATAAACACTACTCCACTAACCATCTAACACACTAATAACACTCTCTAACTTAAGGGTTTCGTAGTACTAAATGTGGTTGACAAGTGGGGGTAGGTATTTGGGGCTAAGGTGGTTCAAAAGGGGATGTTTCGGGACCACAAAAACTCCAAAAAACTATCATGCACTGCTTCTGCTTACTGCTTATTGCTTACTGCTTATTCCTGCTCATTCCTTCACTCTCTAACCATCTATCCACACACACAAATAAGTATATATGCACATTCCACTCACAAATATATATATATATATATATATATATATATATATATATATATATATATATATATATATTTTTTTTTTTTTTTTTTTTTTTTTTTTTTTTTTTTTTTTTTTTTTTTTTTGGAGGTCATAGGAGTGTCCTTTGTGTTGTGGTTGTGTATATATATATATATATATATATATATATATATATATATATATTGACACTCTCTTTATAATATATACACATGAAAATATTTTAAGAACTCATTTTAAAATAGACACACCCACAACTTATGTATATATATATATAAGACGCACATACAAATATATAATCAAGAAACCTAATAATATAGTCACACACACAACCATAATATATATATATATATATATATATATATATATATATATATATATATATATATATAAAATATATATATATATATATATATATATATATATATATATATATATATATATATATATATATATATATATATTTATACATAGACACTAGTTTTATATATATATATATATATATATATATATATATATATATATATAATAAAAAATATATATATATATATAAAGAAGACACGCCATTCTAAATATAAAATGAATATGATAAAATATGATACCATAAAGAACACATTAGGAACAACTCTCTAAATATATAAATCTGAGATTAAAACACTAATTAATTATTCCTACATTATATTTGTGCATACAAGCATCCAAAATAGGGATTTTTCCACTAGGACACAACCACAACACAAAGGACACTCCTATGACCTCCAAATGGACACGAAATGGACACAAATGGAGATACAACCATGGGGGTCATTCCTGTGGGTTCAAAATAATCCTATATGTATGTTGGGGTGGATTAGAGGAGAGATTATACCTTCCGGGAGAGAGATTCAAAGGAAAAAGCCTTCTGACACGACACCGACACGTAGAGATTCCAAAAGGACACGAACGAGCTCCGAATCCTCCCAAACTTGGCTAGCTCCTTCCTTTCATGGAGTAGAGAAGAAATGAAGAAGATTTGGTGGAAAAAGGAGTTGATTTGGAGATGAAATCAATGGGGTTGCTCTCTAGAATTTTAGGGAAGAACATGAGAGAGAAAATGGATGGATAAAATAAATTGGAAGAGATGATGACTCAATCCTTATCCCCCCATAGGTGGATGCCCAAAAAGGGTGAGATGTCCCCATTAAAAAAGTCCAAAATACTCCCACTTGACCTGTCACGCCCCAGAACCAGAATACTGGAGACCGGGGGACAGACACAGCCATCTACGTACATTGAAGTGCATCTCACATCGCAATACGGTCACGGCTGTCTAGATGCATGAGGGTTTACTACAAGCCATCAGTCTCTTAAGGTCAATAACAAGCCTAGTGTCTCAATCTCAAGCAACAAGTAGATATAACAAGATGGTAGATCATCAGACATACAAAGTAAGGCGTCCCATATATTACATATTCAGATTATCATGAAGCTAGTCATACAAAATACGAAGACTAGCAAGAGTTTAAGTCATACATGATCAACCCTAGGATTTGTCAATCATGCTACAGCCCGTAGGCAGACAGTAAATAAAGTTGCAAACGAGCTAACACTTGCTCGGCGGCTAAACGCCTCAAAAGAATATTTTTACAAGGGAGTGGGAGAGCAAAATAAAACCAACTCGTTGCCGGAATTCCTTCTAGTGTTTACCATCTGGCAGAAAGGTTGGGAGATCCTCGATAGCTGCTCCGAAATCTGGCCATACAAAACCAGCTAGGTCAGACCCCAGATAGAGCAAGTGCCACAAAGGAGGCTTCACTTAAGAACTAAAACTAGCATGTCAGCACATAAATCATAGATGAAATAACATAAGACATGAGTTAAAAAAACATGATGATAAACGATAAGATAACTAAAGGACTATTCTGGTAACCAAGTTACAACCCGTAAACCAAACAAGGACCGGGGTTGTAACCCTTCACCTGAACAGAACTTAGCCTCGAACCAATTATCGATAAAGTAAGGCATAAACAAGCATGTCCGGAGATATCCATGTACCGGATCTGGGCAAGACTAGACAAGATAGGACTCCATCCATCATTCACGGCCAAGCAAAGAGTACGGCTTGATACTTAACTAACTAGGGTTATCACAAGCTTAGTTACTAGCAAGATGCAATGAGGTACGCCTACGGCCACAAGCCCTGCAGACTATCCAGGTTATCCAGACGCAAGGTTCAAGCTTAGATTTATCATGCCTTGTAAGGTGACTTGGATGCAACACATGACAGTGTGCATAGTAATTGTTTCAAGTAGTGCCCCACATAACAGTGAGCTGGAAATGTGCCCTACTCGTCGGCAGGCTACAAGTCCATCAAGGAAGGCGCCCAGATAACAGATTGCTTGTAGCCGGAATACCTCTCTATATGCTCTACTTGATCAATCTAGTCATTAACCTAGTCAGATTTGGTATGAATCCCTGACCGTGGTAACCAGGAATACATGTCCTAGACATGATACGAGACAAGACTGGTTGCTTATACAGGCATATTCAATACAATTACCCACGGTGTTAAGAATTCACTTAGCATGTCAGGTTAGCCGTCGCAACAGCGTATCAAGGTTATCATGTCAAGATTACTTGTCAAGGGTGCACCACGGCGGGTCGCCATCATGTCATGTTACTTATCAAGATTACTTATCAAGGCAAGGGTGCGTCACGACGGACCACCATCAAGAATTATCATGTCAAATTACTTGTCAAGAGTGCACCATGGCGGGTCACTAATCAAGCAATTCCATCAGTAAGCCTTGTTCCGATTAACATTCATAAATACTGTCATGATCATATCGGGTTCATGTCAAGTTTACATCAAAGGCGTAAGGATATAAAATGGCTACAAATTCATAAAAGGGAAATATGGGGACATAAGGCACCCAAGGGGGGGAGCAAGGGGTAGCGTACGCTTAGGACAGCGTACGCAAGGGTCATGCGTACGCTCAAGATAGCGTACGCTCAAAACATGCGTACGCTCAGGCTAGGGCACGCTCAAGTCTGCGTACGCTCAGGCCAGGGCACGCTCAAGTCTGCGTACGCTCAGGTCAGGGCACGCTCAAGTCTGCATACGCTCAGGTCAGGGCACGCTCAAGTCTGCGTACGCTCAGGTCAGGGCACGCTCAAGTCTGCATATGCAAGACATACGCTTCCAACAGGAAGCGTACCCAAGTCTGCGTACGCAAGAGACACGCTTCCAACAGGAAGCGTACCCAAGTCTGCGTACGCAAGAGACACGCTTCCAACAGGAAGCGTACCCAAGTCTGCGTATGCTGCGTTAAAGAGCGTGTGTAGCTCAGTGGCGTAAGCTAAAAAGCTCGGCACACTGCTCACTGTCTTCTCAAAACCAGCAAGAACTTCATGGTTGAACCCAAAGCTTCAAAAGTTCATAACTTGGTCAAAACAAGTCCAAATCCAACTTTTCAAAGGTCAAAATTGGGTAGAAGAAAATTTCCTACAACATGGAACCATCAAAACTTGAAAACAAAGAAGTTTGATAGATCAAAACCACCAAAATCCGAACATAACTAAATTCTAGATCTACAAGAACTTAAGCCTCAAAATGGAAAATGACAAGTTCTAATGTGTCTTAGAAATATGAGGAGAAGCTAATGGAACAATAAAATGGGCTCTCTGGTGGAAGCAAGTTGCACTTTTCTATGGGTGTGGAGAGTTGGGTGGAGGAAGAAGAAGAAGAAATTAATGGAGGAAGTAATGAAGAGAGAGAGTGTTGGTAGAGTTTTTAATGAGGGTGGGATGTGGTGTGTTGAGGGTGGAGCATAGGCTAAGGTGTTCCAATACACATTAAACCAAACCAAATCAAACCAAACCAATTAAAACCGAGCCATGTCAAAACCCAAAATACGAGAATACCAAAATTTTACAAGTTGAAAAAAGTAAAAAAAATGCCCAAAAATCCAGATACGAGTATAAATACGAAATACGGGAAATACGAAAAATGAGGGTGACAACTCTACCCACCTTAAAAGAATTCCGTCCTCAGAATTTAATCAAGAGGCTAAAGATGTCGAGGAAGCTATATCAATTGCAGACAATACAGAACTAGTAGTCAATCAAGCAATCATTCATGCAAGCATGGAACTTAAGCATAAGGCATAAGAAGACATTATACCTTACGAGTCAAACAGGTCAGGATATTGCGATCGGATATCATCTTCACGCACCCATGTTGACTCACCCAAAGAGTGATGACCCCAAGCAACACGGACTAACTGGATAGTCTTGTTCTTGAGTATCTTCTTCCTCCGGTCCAATATGGATACGGGTCTCTCCTCATACGAAAGGTTGGTACCAACAACCAATTCCGAATGATCAAGGACATGACTCGGATCCGGAATATACCGTCATAATTGGAATATATGAAAGACATCATGTACCTCACATAACGACGGTGGAAGAGCGAGACGATAGGAAATATCACCTACTCGCTCTAGAATATCAAATGGCCCTATATACCTAGGACTGAGCTTTTCCCGTATGCCGAATTGAATGACGCCACGGGTAGGCGAGATCCTAAGGAATACGTGGTCGCCGACAGAAAATTCAAGGGGACGCCGATGAGAATCGGCCCAATGACGCTGGCGATCTTAGGCAACTCGAAGATGATCTCTGACTCGTCTGACCACCTCAATAGTCCGCATCACCATCTCTGGTCCAAGTATTCGCCTCTCACCGATATCGTCCCAAGCTAAAGGAGATCTGCACTTCCTGCCGTACAAGGCCTCGAAAGGTACCATCTGGATACTAGCCTGGAAACTATTATTGTACGAGAACTCTACGAGATGCAGGTAATCTTCCCACGAACCACCGAAGTCGAGTGTACATGACCGCAACATATCTTTAAGAGTCTGGATCGTGCGTTCTGACTGACCATCTGTCTGCGGATGGTAGGCTGAACTGAACTTGAGACGAGTCTCCAAACTCTCTTGAAGACTCCGCCAAAAGTGTGAGGTGAATCTTGAATCTCTGTCGGACACAATACTGACTGGCACTCCATATAATCTGACTATCTGCCTGAGGTACATCTCTGCAAGCTGATCCGTCGACTGACCGATTCTGAAAGGAAGAAAATAAGCTACCTTTGTGAGACGATCAACTATAACCCAGATGGCATCCCTCCCAGCTGGGGATCTAGGTAATCCAGTTACAAAATCCATGGTAATGTGCTCCCATTTCCATTCCAGGATCGGTAAAGGTTGAAGAAGTCCAGCTGGTCTCTGATGTTCGGCCTTAACTTCTTGAAAAACTAAACAACGAGAGACAAACCGGGCTATCTCCCTCTTCATGCCATTCCACCAAAAATGTTGTCGAATATCACGATACATCTTCGTACCGTCGGGGTGAATGGAATACTGAGAACTATGGGCTTCTGCCATGATCTCCTGTCTGATATCACCACTGGGTACACAAAGACTCCTCCCATGTCAGAGTGTACCATCTTCATGAATGCATAACTCTGGTCTCTGTCCTGCCACACATTCTGTCCTAAGCCGCTGAAGCTTAGAGTCCGTGGACTGAGCTAACTTGATCCTCTCAACTATGCTGGACTGAACTTGCATACTGGCCATCAATGCCACACTGGAAGGAAGAATAACTTTAATACCCATCTTCTGAAGATCTGCTAACAACTCTGGCTGCGTCGTTAAAAAATAAACTCCGGCTCTCCTGCTCAATGCATCTGCTACCACGTTGGCCTTCCCAGGATGATACAGCAAGCTGATGTCATAATCCACAAGTAGCTCTAGCCATCTCCTCTGACGCATATTAAGATCCTTCTGGGTAAACACATACTTCAGACTCTTGTAGTCGGTGAAAATCTCCACCCGATCTCCATACAAATAATGTCTCCAAAGTTTTAATACAAAAACTATGGCTGCTAACTCCAGGTCATGGTTTGGGTAATTCCTCTCATGGTCACGAAGTTGACGTGACGCATAAGCGACTACCTTACCATGCTGCATCAAGACACATCCTAATCCTTTGCCGGATGCGTCGCAATAAACTGAAAATCCTACCGTCCCATCGGGAATAGTGAGGATGGGGGCCGTCATCAATCTCTGCTTCAGCTTCTCAAATAAACTCTGATACTCTGCCGTCCAAGCAAACTGCACATCCTTACGGGTCAACTGCGTCAGTGGTGCTGAAATCCGAGCAAAGTCTGACACAAAGCGTCGGTAATAGCCGGCCAATCCGAGGAAACTCTGAACTTCTGTAACGGTACTAGGTACTGGCCAGTCTCTATAGCCACTATCTTCTGGGGATCAACTTCCACTCCACCTCTGGTGATGATATGACCCAAGTACGAGATACGATCCAACCAAAACTCGCACTTACTGAACTTCGCGTACAACTGGTGCTCCCTGAGAATCTTAAGAACTATACGAAGATGCTGCTCATGCTCTGCCTCGTTCTTGCTATAGACTAAGATGTCATCTATGAATACTATCACGAACTGGTCAAAATAGGGCATGAAGATACGATTCATGCGGTCCATGAGTACGGCCGGCGCATTGGTCGCTCCAAATGGCATAATAAGGAACTCCCAATGTCCATACCTAGACCTGAATGCTGTCTTCAGGATGTCCTGCTCTCTGACTCTGATCTAATGGTACCCTGACCGCAAGTCAATCTTCGATAATACTGCCGCTCCCCTGAGCTGATCAAATAAATCATCTATCTTTGGTAAAGGATATCTGTTCTTAATGGTTACAGAGTTCAAGGTACGATAATCAACACATAATCTTGACGTACCATCCTTCTTCTTGACAAGAAGCATCGGAGCTCCCCAAGGTGATCCGCTAGCACGAATGAATCCCTTGGTTCTAAGTTCTTCAATCATCTTGTACAGGACCTCCAACTCTGATGGTGCCATCCTATAGACTCTCTCTGACACTGGTGCCGTCCCTGGAATCAAATCGATAGTGAATTCTATCTCTCTCTCTGGGGGCATGCCTGGAAGCTCTTCGAAAAATACGTCAGGAAACTCTTCTACAACTCTAGGAAACTGAACTGCTGCTGCTACGGCCATCCGCAATGCTGGAGAAGAAGGTTCCACTCCGCCTCGAAAAAATGAAAACTCTGGCTCACCGGGAATACTAAAAATAATCTAGCCGAGATAGCAATCTATACTAGCATACTGGTCCCTCAACCAATCCATTCCTAGGACCATATCATAATCGGCCATCGAAAACTCTATCAACCTAGCGGGAAACTCTCTACCGCTGACTACGATTCGACACGAGGAAAATACCTTATCTATACCCACAAGTTCGTTACCAGTAAGTATATTGAGCCTTACTGATAATGACTCGGGCTCTAGTCCTATCCGTGTCACGAATCGTGCAGACATAAATGAATGCGATGTACCTGAATCAAATAATACTGATGCAGGAAAAGAGTTGACGAGAATGGTACCTGCCACCACCTCACCTGATGCCAACTCCTCCTCTACGGTCAAAGCCATCGCTTGACCGTGCCCTCTGGGTGCTGGTCCCCTCTGCTGGAAACTACTCTGGTGGTTCTGAACCTAAGCTTGGACCTGGGCATACTGCTGTGGTCGCTGCTGCTCGAATGCCTGAGCCTGAGGCGGAAATAGTCTCGGAGGCTGATACTGTTGCTGCTGCACTGGTGCTGGTCCCCTCACTGAGGGAGTAGTCTGGGCCGATGAGGATGAACCGGCTCTCTACGGACAGGACCCTATCATGTGATCCGGTACCCCACAAGCCAAACACAATCCTTGTGCTCGGCGATATTCAGACACTACATGCCCAGGCTTCCCACAATGAGTGCAGCCCATTGTGGAAGACTGCCTCCGCTTCTGCTGCTGAGGATACGTCGGAGTCGAATGCTGAACCGACGTAACTGAGGCTGCCTTCCTCGGAGCTCCAATGGTCAAGGCTTAGCTGCCAGAGCTGGGGCTGAAGACTGGATCATCTGACCTTGGGACCGCTTCCGTCCTCCAGTTCTGTCTATAATTTTCTGAGAGGTATACTCATGCCTCTTAGCTGCCCGCAAAACAGCATCAAAGGTCTGATGCTCAAACTGCTTCACTGCTAGAATGATCTCTAGGTGGAGTCCCTGCTGGAACCGCTGCGCTCGATCAAACTCGGTTGCCACCAAAGTGGGAGCAAATCGACTCAGTCTTGAAAACTCGGCCGCGTATCCATCGACCGTCCTGCTTATCTGCCTGAGATTGGTGAACTTCGTCTGTAGGTCATGCGGAGCCACAGCATTGAAGTACTTGATCTGAAACTTGTCACTGAATACCGTCCACGGAACAGGCGTTGCGAAACCAACTGCTATAATCGCCCACCAGGTGCGGGCTAGGTCCAATAATTGTAGACGTACCACAGCTACCTTCTCTCCTTCTGGAGTCTTGGCTGCATCTAAGATAATCTCAATGTCCTGGAGCCACGCATCGGCTGCAATAGCGTCTTCACTCCCATCAAAGAAGGGAGGATTGAGGCGCTTGAAACTGCTAGCCACACTGTTCCCTTGATAACCAATATGGCCCATGGCATCCTGTACTGCCTGGTGCAGGTCATCGCCCCGACGATCTTGAGATACAAGCAATGTCCTGATGAAACCCACCAAGGTGCCATCGTCAGGCTCTACAGGCTGGACTGGCTGAACAGGGGGCTCGGGGTCCCTGGAATGCATTACTCGGGAGGCCACTCCAGAGTGCTGGGCTTGGTCTCCGGGTTGCTGCTGGTCCACTGGAGGTGCTCCGCCTTGCTGATCGGTAGCACCAGGAACAATGTCGCTGAAGGAAACGACATAGGGAACAATAAGAAAGGACCATGATAGATCGAGGATATAAACATGTGATCAGGTCAAGGATTCTGAAAGATCAGAAGGCACGAGTAGAGATCAAAGGCGAGTGCTGATTGAGACATCTATCCGGTTAAACCCTCACACATCTTGATCTACAAGACCTACATCGGCCACCACTTAAACCGTGTCACGCCCCAGAACCAGAATACTGGAGAGCGAGGGACAGACACAGCCAGCTACGTATATTAAAGTGAATCTCACATCACAATACGGTCACGGCTGTCTAGATACATGAGGGTTTACTATAAGCCATCAGTCTCTTAAGGTCAATAACAAGCCTAGTGTCTCAATCTTAAGCAACAAGTAGATATAACAAGATGGTAGATCATCAGACATACAAAGTAAGACATCCCTGTTTGCCATGAAATATAAAAAAACAGAATAATTATCGGAGGACCGAACTTTTACTTTACGTTACAAACTCGCTTGTACAAAGAAAGCCTAGGGACGAAAACCTAGGTACAGCAGTCTAAGTACAATTATTTATTTTAGATTCTGGGGGGTGACGATAGAGGCTCGAGAAGGCGACGGCAGCCCTGCCTTACTCCTTGGACGATCGGTATACAGCCTTGACTCCTTGTGAAAAGATGGTTGGCGTTGATGAAGAAATGCTCTTCTTGCTCCTCTGTTGCTCTTCTGGCTTCTCTCTCTCTCTCTGTGTATTTTCTCTCTGACTATGGGGGAAAGTCTCTCTGTATATACGTATTTCTCTCTCATATCGTATCTCCTGTAAGGGAATGGCACCCTGCTATTTATAATAGTGGGATATCATCGTTAGGGTTGCCAATGATTACATTTTGGGGATGGCGGCGGCCTGGGGATTGGTCAATCCAGGCCGTTCGTTTCTGATTGTGACGAATCTGAGCTATTAGGTGTAGATTTCACCAAATCCTATTAGCAATTAATGCTGATTGGAATAAATCTTCCTTATAATGATCTTCTGATATTTACGAATAAATTAGATCTATTCTTCTGCCACGTGTCCCAGATTATTGGGATTTGACCCAATCTTTAATGGCAGCAAATCTGAGAAACTAATCGGTTTAGGACACGTGTCCTAGGAGTTGCTGAGGGGATCTGGACCGCATGACGAGTGAGCCGCATATGAATTTGAGTCGCATATAATTAAGCCCATGTGTCAGGGCTGCCTGGGCAGTGGCCCTCACTTGAGCCCTCGAACCACAGGGGAGTAATCTTTGTGGGCCGCATAGGTACATATTCGCCTGAGCCGCATGGACAGGATCCTCTTGAACTGCATGAGAAGTCTTCGCTCGAGCCGCATGAGGCTTTTTTGGCCTGAGTTGCATAGGACAGATTCACTCTGAGCCGCATAGAGATGATCTTTTTGAGCCGCATGAGGAGTTTTTACTTGAACCGCATGAGGCTTCCTCGGCCTGAGCCGCATAAGACGGATTCATTCTGAACCGCATAAGAAGTTCTTTGCTCGAGCCGCATGAGGCTTCCCTGGTCTGAGCCGCATAGGACGGATTCACTCTGAACCGCATGAGAAGTGCTTTGCTCAAGCCGCATGAGGCTTTCTAGGCCTGAGCCGCATAGGACGGATTTACTCAGAACCGTATGAGAAGCAAGCCGCATTCGAACGCCTACGTGGCAAGGCCACGTGGCATTTTTCTCGGGAGATTTGTGTCAGAGATCTCTTTTCTCTTCCCTAGAGATTCGTCATTATGTCAGAGTCATAATTACCTGCTTTTGTGTCAGGGCTGTCAACTTTTCAAAGGGGTCAGTCGTCAAAGCAATTAATGCAGCATGGGTCGGAGGGGAGCACTGTCAGGCCACTTGTCTTCTGAGCCGCATGGAATGCCTCGGGCCGCATAGCTCTTTATGCCGCATGACTCCCTGAGCCGCATGAGCTTTCTGAGCCGCATGGGGTTCTTTGGCCGCATGAGTCATTTTCTTTAGTATTTTCCATGCTTCTACAAGACCCCCTTCAAAGTTTTCAATTTGCAAAATTGAAATACTTTGAATAAGAAGCATGGCTGTGTTCTTCTAGCCGCATATGAAACCCTGACCGCATAGAAATCTTGGCCGCATAGGTTGTTCAGCCGCATAGGTGATTCAGCCGCAGGGGATTGTTCAGCCGTATAGCTTCTCGCCACGTATGCGGGTCTTTAATTACCCCAAATTTGTTTCAACGTCGTCTTTGTAGGAAAGAATCCCAAGGGTCAGCTCATTAAATCTTTTCGGATTTGACGCCCTGGGTGAATCTTGGAGACGAAACCCTAGGAGTCGGTTTCGTTCTTCATGAGTCGGTCTTTGGCCCACGTGTCCTCCTTCTTCCGTCTTCCTATAAATAGGAGGGGTTTTGAAGAGAGAGAAGTCTTCTTTATTTTCTTTCTTCTTCCTCAGACCTTCCCTATCTCGATTGCCCTTTCTCTCTTCGATAATTAATGGCTCCCAAGAAGACTGTGGCAGCAAAGGGCAGGAAGGCGGCCTCCACTTCCGCCTCGGCTTCGGCTGCTACTCCGCCGGTCGTCGTACCTGATATTCATCCTAACGTTCGCCCCCCCATTATTGGTAAGGACAATGTATGAGTTAAAGAACCCACAACTGCCATGGCTACGTCGCATACTTTATGCACGAGCCTTTATAAATCGTATGTTTGCCCTACGGCTGAGCTGCGAGCCACATAAGAAAACCACCGTGTCTGTATGCGCGTCTTGTCGGCAAAGCCGCATAAGTGACGCTAAACTGCATGGATTTTTATCGTACGGAGCCGCATAAGCGTTCGTCTGAGCTCGATCTGCATGAGGCTTTTTTGGAGCCGCATAAGACTCATGAGAGCTTCATGGGGCCACATGAATGTTTTCTTGAGCCGCCTGGGATTTGAAAGCACCCAATCAGCTCTTTTCATCCCTCTGTTTAACTTACTTTTCTCTGTCTGTTCTTCAGTGAATCTGCCGGTTAATGCTGCTGGAGAACTCTTGGTGGGTAGCGCTCAAGCTGCTCTCGGCTACAGGTACGACCATATTGTTCAGCATATGACGGACCGGTTTCTGAGCGATGAGCCTATGGCTAGATTGAATGCCATCAAGAATCAGTCTTTCCATTTCCTTAATGCTATGATGAACTCCGAGAAATTTGAAGAGGAGTACTCGAAGCCTGCATTTTTTTTGGAGACGCCTTGACCCTGGGGAACGATCATGTTCTGGAAGTGTCGGAGGATTAGAGTTTTGTTTTTAACGGGATGGTGATCCGCATCACCCAGATAGAGCGGCATTTCCCATTATCTTGGTTCAATATGCTTCCGTTGGACCGAAAGATGGGGGAGACTTTAACCCCTACCAGAGGTGGGATGTTTGTGGGGAACATCCATTATAATAACAATCTGAAGTCCGTGACTGCCGGCAAAGTGCATACTACTTGTTCTGTGACGGGGTTGGTCCCAGGTTCTTTCCTGAATGTGGCGGGCCCTAACTTCACCTTCTCTACTGCCGATACTTTTATAAATTAACTTGCTCGAAAAGGCTCCTATCCCGTTGGTCGGTTGACGTTCCCTGGTTAGGTACACCCTATTCCCTCGTAGATCAATTTGTCTACTTGGATCTTGCAGAAGTATGAGGTCTTTTTGTGCGAGATTGGCCTTTACCACGCTATCCGAGGTACCAGTCATGGCTTGTCCATAAATAAGAAGCTGTTTATGTCTCTGCTGGAGATGTATAATTATCGTACGGGGACTTTTTACACACCTATAGGGGAGATGGGACTCACGCTCCATGAGATGTACGCAGTTTCCAAGCTTCCTTGGGGGGACGAAGCATTTGAAGCGTATACTCCCACTAATGAGGAACTCGAGGATTTGGAACGACGGTATCCTGGCTTCGTGGCTCTTTACCAGGAGATATTATGCCATTATAACACATGCCATCAAGTAACCCGAAAGGATGGCAACTCGGAAGGGAATAATCCCTATACCAAGGATTGGGTGCACTATCTCTTCCCAGCAGATGCCTCAGGTCGAGTCACCTCTCGTCGCCCTCGATCTCGGGATGCGGTTAAGGACTTGGTGTCGTCGGCTAAGAGAGTGGCCACCACCAGTGACGGCTTACGGAGCAAGACTGACACTTTCGGTTACTTTTACCAGGATACTCAAGAGCTATCCGAGAAAGTACTTCTGGCGGGATTTTTGATGATCTTGCTACGAAATTGTGTAGTCTCGGGAGGAGCCGGTTCTATTGAGAGAATTATTCGTAACTTCATCCTTTCGGCTGTGAAGTTAGTTTTGCGAATCAGGCTAGCTCTCCTCCCGGCCATGGTATGCAGCATACACCGTGGCCTTCGTACCTTCACATCCAAAGTCATTGCTCGCGACGTGACCAAGGATTTTGAACGAACTGAGTTACCCTATCACTATTTGATGGGATGGCTGTTGATACATTACCCGTCTTTGATGAGGCCGGGCTCTGAAGACGGTGTGACTGATGATGACGCATTTATCTTCCGCTATCATGATGAGCCTTGGGAATATGAAACCATGCGTGCTTGTCGGATGGCATTGGCGAGGGCAGATAAGTATCATATTTTCGTATCCGTCCCTCGCTTTACTGCCAGGGACATAGAGACTGTACATATTGACGGTATCGCGTCCCCTCGGCTTCTGGATGGCCAGATGCTCCTATGGCTGCGTAACATTCGTCCCGCACATCTGGTGTATCGTAGTCGCAACACTGTCTTCCTGGAGCTTTATTTGTCTAGCAGGTTTGCCCGACAGTTTGGATACAGCCAACTTTGTCTGGACAGCCCCAGTTCTTGTCTGGGTTATGAAGGTAGCCTTCTTGATGGTATCAGAGCTTGGCAATATTATGATTCGTTCCATACTCGTACCATCTTTTCGGTCCCTGCTATTAAGGAGTCAGTGGAGATCTTGTATATGGCGGCTTTGTATCATGTCATGGCGAACAAACCCCCGATCGGTTTTAACCCGGGTACCAGTTTTATTGTAGGTACCGGTCTGGAGGAAGGTTCTCAAGGGGCCAAGAAAAGAAAGACTAGAGCCAAAGTACCAGATTTGGACTCCGCTGCTGAGGGTGATGAAGGCAACGAGCATGATAAAGATGACTCTATCCTTCCAGTGGTCGATGCAGAGGTAGATCAACCGCCTGTTTCGTCAGATGAGACGTTGGGGGATCAGTCCCTCGTTGCGCCTGGTCCTGCTTTGAAATGTAGCAGACAAGTTTCTCCTGTTGGCGGTGTTTCTCGATTCCAGAAGCTGGTTGCGACTAGGCACCGTCTGCTAGCCATAAGAGAAAGTGGAGAAGAAGTTACCCCTGCGTCAGAGATAACAAAACTGCCCTTGATTCCTTTTTCTCCCCCCCCCCCTTTTTTTAAGCTTCAATTCTAACCGTCTTCGTTCTTTCTTTTAGGCGTCAGGAGAAGAAGAAGAGCTTCTAGATGTCGAGGCGGTGACCCAGGATGACGGGGATTCCCGCGAGCGTATTCCTTTTTAAGATGAGGCAGATCAGTCTGTATCCCCCTTCAAGGTGACGGGGACAGAGGACATGACTGGGTTTAACTCGGGGATCGCGGGTGGGGGGACCACGCCAGTTGTGGATGAGCTGCAGCCTTCATGCCCCTCTCCTGGTAAGATTAGCCGAATCTTGACCTATGAGGAAGCCTATCTGCTCTATCATCACGTCCTTCGGGTTACGTCGATTGATTGTTATTCTGGATATACAGGTCCTACCCCTCCGGTACCGAGGACGGACGTCATTGGGGCTATCCCAACCGAAGGGGCATTGATGGAGAAGGGTGTACCCCCTCACCGTCCGACTCGTCTTGATGGGCCTTCTGGGGGCTCGAGATTAGCGGGCCAGCCATCGGGGCAGTCGGGGCAGGGAACGATGGCCATTGCGCCATTCTCTGCTCCGGTGGCTCCGAGAATCGACCTTTCTGCCCTACCGAGTATCCAGGCTCTCCGGGCGGCGGAAGACGAGTTGGTCGCTATTCATGCATCGTTCTACTCGGACTCCGTTTCCCTGGTGGTGAGCTCTCACGTTGCTTCTTCGACGTTGCCGTTCCTGCTTCCCCTGACGCCATCCTCTGCTGAAGTTTTGGACGATGCGTTGCAGGACGTGGTTGCCAGTTTCCATCATCATTTGAAGAGGGGAATCGTGGCTGCTGTGGAAAGAGGGACCTCCTTTACCTTGGCCAGACAATGCGTCCAGGGTCAAGTAAATATCCTTAGGGATCTTCCTAGTGATGCAGGGATGGCTTCGCTTCTGGAGGCAAAATTGTTGGAGGCTGATCAGCTGGAAGCCGAGCTTCGAGTATTGCGGTAGGCTGATCTGTCTGCTGTTATAAACGAGGAGCAAGATTCCCTTATCGCTGTTATAGAGAGGACCAGAGCTGCTCGAGATAAGATCAGACCGGCCATACTGGAGGATCTCAGCGACTTATCTGATCGGTATGATCGATTGAGTTACGCGAATAAAAATGTCACGGCCCGGGAGGAGTCTGTCTCTCGTGAGATTACCGAGACGCGGGAGCAGATCCTTGCGCTTCAGAAGAAGCTGACTTTCTTGGAGTCCGAACTTGAGGCTGCCCAGAATGACAGGGGGCTAATTGTTCAGGAGGCTGACAGGGTTACTCAAGCTTCGACTGACCTGGAGACTGCCCTGAAGAAATTGGAAGATGACTGTCAGGCGCTCCTGGGCTTGGACAATGAGGAGCGGATGCTCTAGGAGGCCGAGCGTCGCGCTCGGCAACGGATTGAGCGAAGGACCACCTCAGTGAGAACCCGCCTCCTAGGATTGAGTAATGCTGAAATGTAGTCGGCCTTTTCTTTTCTTTTCTTTTTTTTTTTGAAAGGGACGTGGTCCCGAAAATATGTAATACTTTTTTTTTTTCTTCAAATAAATAGTACTTTACATTCTACCCTTTATTTGTATTGCTTGTTATACCTGTGATATTGTGGTGATGTTCTCCTCCGCATAGGGGATATATTTGTGGACCTGTTACCCATGGCGTACCTTGGTTTTAGGTAGAGATAACAAGTTTTGGTCAGGGTACCTGAAGCAGCCATAGCAAAGTGGTCATGGGTGCTCTTGGTATGGAGAAAAGGAATGCCGTAGAGCAGCTGGGCTCCTGGGGCATGCTGAGGTGGTAGATTTGTGCTGAGAAATCTGGCTGAGGATATTTATGAGTCTATTATCCTAGGCGTACCCTAGTTTATGATACGGATAATAGGATGAAGGAGGACCGACATACTTGCTCAGAGGTAACGAGGACATGGCAAGTAGGCAAATTATTAGAACGTAGAGTCTTCCTACTCAGAGGTAACGAGTACATGTCAAGAGTGAAATCAACGGAGGATATTGGTGGTCAACAGAGGACATTTGTGGTCAACAGAGGACATTTGAAGTCAACAGAGGACATTTGTGGTCAGCAGAGGACATTTGTGGACCTATTAT
This sequence comes from Iris pallida, assembly GCA_029216955.1. Lineage (NCBI taxonomy): Eukaryota > Viridiplantae > Streptophyta > Magnoliopsida > Asparagales > Iridaceae > Iris > Iris pallida. The sequence goes on along the minus strand of JANAVB010016798.1, from coordinate 823,919 downwards.
CCTTGTCGTACTCCGATTGTGGGTACAGATAATAGGTTGAAAGGGGACTTTCATACTTGCTCAGAGGTAATGTGGACATGGCAAGCATGAAGGTTTCTTCGACGGAGCCTTCCCACTCAGAGGTAATGAGGACATGACAGGAGTGGGCTCAATGAAGAGGGGGTACATAGAACAACTCAGAGGTAGGAGGACATAGAAGTTCTATGTGAGGGGTGGTTTGTTTTTTGGTGGAAGTAAAAATGAGTCAGAGGTAATGAGGACATGGTCGTTTCGGAAATTTGTGGATCGATTACCCTTTTTGTGCACTGGAAGTGCGGGTAGTGGATCATGAAGGAGGATCTCTTCCAGGAAGAAAGTTCATAGGTATAATCATACGTCACTTACTATCTGAAAGAGTGACCAGAATGTGAGTTCAAAGGCACCAGCGGGTACATAACTCGGTAATATAGAATATTGAGAAAGTGTGAGTTTAGCGGCACCAGCGGGTAATGACTCGATAATCTGAAATGTTGTGGATGTGAGTTCAGCGGTACCAGCGGGTACATGACTCGATAATCTGGAATAATGTGGATGTGAGTTCAGCGGTACCAGCGGGTACATGACTCAAAAATCTAGAATATTACGGGTGTGAGTTCAGCGGTACCTGCGGGTACATGACTCGAGAATCTGGAGAATGGTGAGTGTGAGTTCAGCGGTACAAGCGGGTACATGACTCGATAATCTGGAATGTTGTGGATGTGAGTTCAGCGGTACCAGCAGGTACATGACTCGATAATCTGGAATATTGTGGATGTGAGTTCAGCGGTACCTGCGGGTACTTGACTCGGGAATCTTGGAGTGAATGTCGTTTAGACATAATATTTCTTTAGGAACTTGCCGTTGACGGCAATATGAGCAAGTCTCTATTTTGCTTTGCGAGGCGGTAAGCACCGTTGGAGAATACTGTCTCAATGATAAATGGGCCTTCCCACTTTGGCTGGAAATTGCCGGCGGTCTTGTGAGTCATGACCATCGACCTCCGGACTGCCAGGACGAGATCGTCCACCTGGAATGTTCTGATTTTGTCCTTCTTGTTGAAGGCTCCGGAGATGCGTGCTTGGTATAGCTCAATTCGTTGCTGGGCCAAGAGGCACTTTTCGTCTAGTGCCTCCAATTCTTGCAGTCGACGTCGGTAGTTGTCATCCGTCGTCAATTGATAAGTGAGGGCGACGCAGAGTGAGGGTATCTGAGTCTCCAATGGAAGGACTGCCTCACTCCCGTATACCAAGGAGAATGGTGTATTCCCGGTGGCTGTTCGAACTGTGGTGCGATAAGCCCATAAGCATTCGCCGAGCTTCTCGTTCCAGTCGCGTTTGTTGGATGAGACAAACTTCTTGAGGAGTTTGATGATTGTTTTGTTGAATGCCTCTGCTAACCCGTTTGCTGCCGGGTTGTACGACGTCGAAGCGATATTCTGAATACGGTGTTTATCGCAAAACCGATAGAATGCGTTGCTTGCAAACTGCGGACCATTACCATGGATGATCCTTCGGGGTAGTCCAAAGCGGTAGATGACGTGATGCTTAAGGAAGCTGATCATGTTTGAAGTCTTGACTTCTGCGAGTGGGACAGCTTCCGCCCATCTGGAGAAGTAATCAGTGATCGCAAGTATGAAGCGATGTCCTCGGAAGGAAGGTGGGGTGATTGGGCCAATGATATCCATTCCCCATGCTTCGAATGGCCAGGACACCACTGTCGGATGTAGAAATTCGGATGGTTGGTGAATGAAGTCTGCATAGACTTGGCAGGCTTTGTATTTTATTGCATAGTCTATTGTATCTGCCACCATTGTAGGCCAGTAGTAGCCCATTCGACAGAGGCGGTCCTGCAATTTAGGGCCTGGCTGATGGGCCCCGCCGACACCGTCGTGAGCTTCTCGTACGGCTTCTTTGGCTTCTGTATTTGACAGACATCGAAGCTGTAATCCGTCGTAGGAGCGGCGATACAGCATTTTTGTCTCTGTATCGTAGAAGAGTCTGAGAGAGCGCCGTCTGATGGAGTAACTTCCTTTGGGTTCTCGGGCAGGATGTCGTAGACGACGAAGTCGATGAATGGTTGTCTCCAATCTGGGGCATCATCGATCATCTGGGCGGAATAACTCGCCATGAATTGTACATTATTCTTGGGACAGACCAGTTCATGGCCTATCACATCTACTGATTGGCGATCATAATTCGGAACTGCTAGGAAAGCGACAAGACCAGCTAAGGCATCGGCTTCGATATTTCGGAGTCTGGGGACAAGTTCGATGAAGAACCCTTTGAACGACGAGATGATGTCAATCGCTATTTGGTGATAAGGGATCATGTCTTCGTGGCGGACTTCGTATGAGCCACGGATCTGATTGACGATTAGCTGGGAATTGCCATATGCTTCAAGGTATTCTACCCCCAGCTCTCTTACAAGTTGGAGTCCAATGACCAGAGCGTTGTACTCGGCCACATTGTTAGAGCAGGACTCGGTGAGGGAATAAGCGCGGTTAATCACCAACCCGGAAGGGGAGATCAATACTACCCCGACTCCGACGACTATATTGCCTTTAGGTCCGGTCCTCGAAGCACCGTCGAAGAACATTCGCCATATATCGTCGTGAGAGGTTGCATGTGAGTCGGCGACCTCATCTGGGATCTCTTCATATATTCTGGAGGACTCCGAGCCCGGGTGGGCTGCTAAGAAGTCTGCCAGGGCTTGACCTTTGACTGCCTTTTATGGGACGAAGATCATATGATAGGGGGACATCAATATTCCCTATGTAGCGAGGCGAGAGCTGAGTGCCCCTGGTTTAGTCATGAGGACCCTGAGAGGGTTGACTCGTGAGATCACATGTATCGTTTGTCCGGTGACATAGTGTCGCGTTTTCTGAATGGCGAACACCAGGGCGAGGCATTCCTTCTCCACACCGGTGTATCGTTGCTCTGGCCCAATCATCATTCGGCTGAGGTAATATATGGCCTGTTCATGGCCTGCGTCGTTGTTCTGTGCCAGCAGAGCCCCGAGGGAGTGTTCTATTATTCGTACATAGAGCAGGAATGGTTTTCCAGGAACCGGAGCCACCAAAACTGGAGGATTTGACAAATATTCTTTGATGCTGTCGAAAGCACGCTGGCATTCCTCGTCCCATACGAATGAGACTCCTTTCTTCATGAGGTGCGTGAATGGTCGGCATCGCCCGGAGAGGTTGGAAATGAACCTTCTGATGTAAGCTAGCCTCCCTTGGAGGCCTCTGCGTTCGCGAAGATTTCTCGGGGGACCCATCTCCATGATTGCCTTCATCTTCTCAGGGTCCACATAGATACCCTTTGCAGTGATGATGAAGCCCAAGAACTTCCCGTTGGATACGCCCAGAAAGGACTTCGTAGGGTTCATTTTTAAATTGTGTGCCCACATTAGGTCGAATACCGTCCTCAGATCCTGCAGATGGTCTTCTTTACAGCGGCTTTTAACGGCTATATCGTCAACATAGCACTCCACTGTCTTGTGTAAGTGGTCTCTGAAGATGATGCTCATCGCTTTTTGATAGGTGGTGCCGACATTCTTCAAACCGAAAGGCATGATTGTGTAGCAGTACGTGCCAATTGGTGTTCGGAATGATGTATGCTTTTCGTCATCAGGAGACATTTTGATTTGGTTATACCCCGAGAAGCCATCCATGAATAATATACGTTCAAAGCCGCAGGTATTGTCGATCATGATGTCTGTGATAGGAAGGGGGAATTCATCTTTGGGGCATGCCTCGTTCAGATGGCGAAAGTCGATGCAGATTCGAATCTTCCCATTCTTCTTGAGGATGGGTACTATATTGGCGACCCAATCGGGATATTGCTCCTCACGAATGAAACCGCTGGCTATTAGTTTATTGACTTCAGCTTCGATCGCGTCCATGATGCCTGGGCGGAAGCGTCGCTATTGTTGCTTGACTGGCTTCGCATCTGGCCGAATGTTGAGTTTGTGAAGAGCAATGTCGGGATTTAACCCTGGCATGTCTTCATAGCTCCAGGCGAACACATCAATGTATTCTCTGACAAGTTCTAGCAGCGACTCCCGATCTTCGTCTGTTAGGCTTTTACTGACAAAAATTGATTTTGGAGAAGATCCGCGGCCGAGATCCACTTGTATGACCTCATCTTCAGTAGAAGTTTCTCTCTGTTCGAACCGCTTTTCCTATTGTGCGTCCAACTGCTGGGCCCACGATTCTAGCTCGAGGATTTCGGGGATGTCTTCGTCTTCTTCGTAAGCGTCGACAAATGCCATGTTGACTATCATGATTTGTCTGAACACGTCTCCGCTGCTGGTATCTGAGTCAGAAGTTGGTGACCCGGTTGAATGTGACTGCCAGTCGCATTCTTCATCTGAACTCTCGGGGGTCATAGTGGGCGTTACATACCCTAGCCCGCATCGAGTTTTGCTATAGTAGTCTCGTGGTTTGCCCGCCGGGACCGGCGGCTTTAAAGGTAATCGTCGCTTAGTGCCGTAGTTTAAACCTGGTGTCGTCTCCAGATCATACCCCTGTTTCTTCATGAGATATTTGGATTGTGGCCTATACAAATACAGAGGCAGCCTCCCGATGTCTGTCCCGAGGTCGGCTTCCTCTATGGTGGAGGGATACGGGTTGTTCGTCCGGCCAAAGATGATTGGATGATCACCTCCCTCGATTATTCGGTAAGCGTCTTCTACTGGAGTAAGCTGGATCGCGGTGTACACATTTGTCACTTGTGTGTGTAGGTGGGTGCCTATACCGTGTTCCATAGCATACATTGTATATAGCTTATTGAGCTCGATATAGTTCAAAGATAACCCTTTATTGATGAAGTAAGGTATCTTTTCTAGGGGAATTACATCATCAACGAAGGGAACATCAGTGTGGGCAGCCACATACTTGGCTAGCTCCGGTTCCTCTTCAGCTACACCCTGTGTAAATGAAGATTGAGAGGACGACCTGGGGAGCTTGATCGTCAGTGGTTCAGTTGACGGGGCAGAGTGTGGAGTTGTTGGCAGACTAGCGACCCCCAGTTTGGCACTCGAGGTGGAGCGAGGAGTGGCTGGTTCGCTAGAAGTGTCAGACCTTGCATCGGGGTGATGACCCTTCTTGGGAAGGCGTATCGTCAGTGGCCTATCGGAGAGATTGAGCTTCTCCGTTTGGGGTTGACCGACTCTCGGCAGTCTGATTGTCAGTGGCCCCGTTGTGGGTCTCGACACTTGGCCGGACCTTGGCAGCCGGATTATCATCTGTTCCTCCTGTGCCGAGAGGCTGATCGCGTCCTTCCGCAGAGTGGCAGTAACGGGTGCGGACCTGCCTGGTTTACGAGCTTGGAGGTGGATCGTCAGGGGTCCTTCTGATCCTTTGGCTTTTTCGGTATCAGCTTGTTCATTTCCTTCATCAAGGTGCCTCTTCGACTTTTCGTATAGGCAGGAGTCTGAGTAGTAAGATTCGACCCCTTTGAAGGGATCGATGTCAGCAAATTCCGTCTTTACGAAGCCGTATTTGTTGACATATTTGAAGCACTGGTGTAGCGTGGAAGGTACGATCATATAATCGTATATCCATGGGCGCCCCAAGAGGATGTTGTAGGAAGTGTCTGCATCTATGACGTAGCAAGTGACTTCGGATTGGAGATTGCCAATCTGACACTTCAGACGAATCTTCCCAATAGGGTAGCTCCTGCCCGAATTAAAACCGCTGATGGCGGTACTTGTAGGTGTCAGGCGATGCATTGGGATGCGGAGATGATGTAGCAGACCCTTCGGGATGATGCTTATGGAAGAGCCAGGATCAATGTGCATCTGATCCACCTTCACGTCGCCGATGTATACCGTGTAGTATAGCGGGCGATCATGTAGGTTGGTTTTGATGAGCATATCCTGTGGAGTGAAGACGATGTTGGGCATTGCTCCCGTGCAGGCGCTGTCTTGGAGATCCACAGGTGAGTCCTCCCCGGTGATGTTGGATTGAGCCAGATAGGCATCGGCATTTTGGAGTGCTTCGCTCAATGCAATACGAACGTCCTTGGAGAGCCTTAGGAGTTCGTACAGTGATAACTTGGCCGGTGTGTTAGCCAATTGCGCTAAGATGTCAAAGTTGTAGGGCCTCTCTAGCCCTTGGGCTGCCTCTTTTTGGAGGGATTTGTCGAAGTGGGTCTCCTTCGGCCTTGGCTTGTCGGTCGTCGAAGGCTGAGCCAGTCCCAGAGCATCAGTTGTAGTGGGTTGATGATTTTCGGCTGGGTTGTCAACCGCAGGTTGGGATTGTGCTCCGGATCGCGTGACGACGGCTGTAGCTTCCTCGTTGTCTGCCGAGATTGTATGGCAGGTCCTGACTTTTCCACTTTTCTTCTTATCGGTGGAAGATGGTGTGGGCCGAGTTACTTCTGACACCAAGTCTGGATGGATCCACATGACCTCCCCTCGTGATGTGGTGAGGGGTATTAGACCGGCAGCCTGATCTCGGGGAGGTGGAAGATTGGTAATCTCCATTGTCGCCAGAGGGACGGGGATCACCCCATCTTGAGTCTCCGTCGGAGGAAAGCTGCCGAATTGTACGGACACCATATTGGCCGCCACGGTTACCTCTTCGAAATCAATGGCCAGAGCGTTCGAATCGATGAGGTTCTGGATGTATCGCTTCAGCTGGTAGCAATCGTGTGTAGCATGATGAATATAGCGATGATAATGGCAGTATTTCGGATTCTCCATCTCTGCCGGCCGCGGTTCCCGTCTTGGTGGAGGAAGCTGGATTCTGTCCCCTTATATGAGCATGTCCAAGATGGGCTTGACGTGACTGTCTTTGAAGGAGTAATCGATTTGCGGCCATTGTTTGTCTATGGGCTTCGGCTCAGGTTTTTGTGTTGTATCGGCCACCATAGCCTGCTTCCCCTTGCTGTTCCGATTGTTGGAGGGGTTACCCCCATTATCGTTTTTGGGACGCTTGCCCTTGCTTTCTCCTTCCGAGATGTGCAATCCCAGTTGGCGGGCCTTCTTTAGTCGTTCTTCGGCGCTTGTGGCGCTGATGATGAAGGCCTTCCAATCTTTGAATTGACTTTCGCCCATCCAGAGACTGATTGTTGGAAGCAGTCTCTTTTGGCAGATCTCAATCAAAGAGGAATCTTGATTTTTGGAGGGCAGCTTCATGGCGGTTTGGCGGAACCGCTCAATATAGTTCCTTGTCAACTCCTTCTCCCCTTGGACGACGTCCATGAGGGTGGACATGGTGACGTCCTGCCCTACTTCGTAGAACCTCTCCAAGAACAGGCGCTTGAAGCCGGTGAAGGAGTGGATGCAGTTGTCCGGCAGATTGCGATACCAGTCGAAGGCGACTCCTTCCAATGCCCCAATGAATAATCGAGTGAGGATAGTATCATCATGGGGCAGATGGTCGGTGGTGACCTCGAAGTAAGTGATGTACCGACTTGCTGAGGTCTTGCCATCATATGGGTTGATATTGAACGGCTTATATTTTGGTGGGAATGGAACATCCCTCCATTCAGCAGGGTATGGTTGCCGTATTCTGAGATCTTGAGCATTTTCTCGGGCATGGAACATGGCTCGGAGCTCCTGGACCTCTCTCCTTACTTCTCGGGCCTCATCTGTCGCAGTAGGGGCTGTTATTTCGGGAGGATTGTTGCCCGGGTTCGGTGCCGCCGAATTCGAGTCTGTATTGACCGCAGGACCCGCGCTCGTTTGGCCAGGCGTCCCTCCTTGCAGAGTTGGAAGGGCCGCTTTAATCTCGTCTACAGACTTGACCAAAGCAAGTAATATGGCTTCGAGACTGTCAATGCGCTGGCGATCACTGGAACCACCTTGATTGATGTCCGTCATGAATACCGTCCTTACATGAGGAGTGATGGAAGGAACGGTGGAGGATGTGCCCTCCGAGTCGTACCCATGTACCGAGAAGTCATCGGGATATGTGGGAATATTATCTTCTGGTTCGGACTCGGAGGGAGCAGTACCCCCAGCCTCAGAGTTTACTTCGTCTTGAGAGTCATGGATGTCCTCGGGGACATCGGTGCTTGTCGGACCTGATGGGAGAGTCGTTTCCCCGGGCTCGGCTCCTTGAAACATCGGATTGTTGTGGATGTTCGGAGGAGTGCTACCCCCAACCCCCAGTGATGCAGCAAATTTTGTTTTTGAACGGGTGTGTTGGAATACTCTGATGGAATACAACCGTTTAGACGACAGTTTTTTAGCTGTAGTGGTTGATATCTTGGGACTGGAGATGCTTGTCTTTTTTCTCCTCCTTTCGGCGGGGGCCTTCTGAGCGGAATTGCAGGAGACAAGAGAAAGTGCCTCATCTTCTGAGCTCGGATGCTGTAGTCTTTGGAAGACGGATGGTCGATCTTCCGTCACTGCCGCGTTGTTGCAACAGCCATTGACGATGATTTCGGTGCAGCTATGTCCAAGAGATGACTCCTTGCACGCCGATACTCCTTCTCTTTCCTTGCGTTTGTGGAGGATCGCCTCCCATAGATCAGAGGAACCACTCTATCCATTTGCCGCCGGGGGCTGGACTCGAGCGGTTGTATACAACTTCCCATCCGAGGCCCGTGTGATAGTCAATGGGATGCCCCGATAGTCAGAGGTTGGGACAGCTGACTGGGCCTGATAAGCTTGTGCTGCCCTAGACTTCCTCCTTTTAGCACTTGTGGGTGCGTAATAGGAGGAGTCCAAGTTGGATACCACAGAGTCTGGCTTATCATCCAGAGAACTATCAGGATCAGGACCGTATGAGAGACGGTCGAAGACTGATCGAGAGAAGCGTGGAATGGACGTTATGCGGCTAGGGTTGGGTACCGTGCAGGCTGTCTGCATGCGGTTGTCTTCTGCCGTCGGATGAATTATTTTTGTGCGGTTAGGAGCCACGACCGTGCAGGCTGACCGCATACGGTTGGTAATTGTGGCCGTATGGGTTTTCTGCAAGCGATTGACTTTTCTGGCCGCATGGGTTTCATCTATGTGATTGGCAGCTGTAGCCGCATAAGTTATGCGGCTGACAGTTGTGGCCGCATGAGTTTTCTTCATGCGGCTGGCTGATGTAGCCGCATGAGTTTTCTTCCTGCGGCTAACATCCTTATGCGTCTCTGATCGCATAGAGTTCCTCTTTGCCCCTGCAAGTCCAGCATCATAGTGTTTTCTTCTGCTGGACTTGGGGACAGCAGAGTTGTCTATGGTCTGAAGTGGGGCCGCAGAAGAGTCCTTCTCACCATCTTGAGCAACATAGGGTATCTCGTCGAGGGCTTGGGGAGGAGCAATTGATTTTGGCCTCCACTCTCTGCGAGCTTTTATCGTGCGGGTGCGCTTCTGGACCGGGCCAGCGCTTCCCTCGGAGAGCATCTCTTCAAACGCATGTTGGTCGAAGCGGACGACCATCTTTTGTTGTGTGGAGCCAAGCTTGGCTGCATCCGATTGTGTCACCAACTCCTCAGCCGTGGAGAAGTTAGTCCCCAGCAGAGTCGCCATCGTGTTTGCCATGAAATATAAAAGAACAGAACAATTATCGGAGGACCAGACTTTTACTTCACGTTACAAACTCGCTTCTACAAAGAAAGCCTAGGGACGAAAACCTAGGTACAGCAGTCTAAGTACAATTGTTTATTTTAGATTCTGGGGGTGACAATAGAGGCTCGGGAAGGCGACGGCAGCCCTGCCTTACTCCTTGGACGATCGGTATGCAGCCTTGGCTCCTTGTGAAAAGATGGTTGGCGTTGATGAAGAAATGCTCTTCTTGCTCCTCTGTTGCTCTTTTGGCTTCTCTCTCTCTCTGTGTATTTTCTCTCTGACTATGGAGGAAAGTCTCTCTGTATATACGTATTTCTCTCTGATATCGTATCTCCTGCAAGGGAATGGCACCCTGCTATTTATAATAGTGGGATGTCATCGTTAGGGTTGCCAATGATTACATTTTGGGGATGGCGGCGGCCTGGGGATTGGTAAATCCAGGCCGTTCGTTTCTGATTGTGACGAATCCGAGCCATTAAGTGTAGATTTCACCAAATCCCATTAGCAATTAATGCTGATTGGAATAAATCTTCCTTATAATGATCTTCTGATATTTGCAAATAAATTAGATCTATTCTTCTGCCATGCGTCCCAGATTATTGGGATTTGACCCAATATTTAATGGCAGCAAATCTGAGGAATTAATCGGTTTAGAACACGTGTCCTAGGAGCCGCTGAGGGGATCTGGACCGCATGACGAGTGAGCCGCATATGAATTTGAGCCGCATATGGTTAAGCCCACGTGTCAGGGCTGCCTGGGCAGTGGACCTCACTTGAGCCCTCGAACCACAGGGAAGTAATCTTTGTGGGCCGCATAGGTACATATTCGCCTGAGCCGCATGGACAGGATCCTCTTGAACCGCATGAGAAGTCTTCGCTCTTGCCGCATGAGGCTTTCTTGGCCTGAGCCGCATAGGACAGATTCACTCTGAGCCGCATGGAGATGATCCTTTTGAGCCGCATGAGGAGTTTTTACTTGAACCGCATGAGGCTTCCTCGGCCTGAGCCGCATAAGACGGATTCATTCTGAACCGCATAAGATGTTCTTTGCTCGAGCCGCATGAGGCTTCCCTTGTCTGAGCCGCATAGGACGGATTCACTCTGAACCGCATGAGAAGTGCTTTGCTCAAGCCGCATGAGGCTTTCTAGGCCTGAGCCGCATAGGACGGATTTACTCAGAACCGCATGAGAAGTAAGCCGCATTCGAACGCCTACGTGGCAAGGCCACGTGGCATTTTTCTCGGGAGATTTGTGTCAGAGATCTCTTTTCTCTTCCCTAGAGATTCGTCATTATGTCAGAGTCATAATTACCTGCTTTTATGTCAGGGCTGTCAACTTTTCAGAGGGGTCAGCCGTCAAAGCAATTAATGCAGCATGGGTCGGAGGGGAGCACTATCAGGCCACGTGTCTTCTGAGCCGCATGGAATGCCTCGGGCCGCATAGCTCTTTATGCCGCATGACTCCCTGAGCCGCATGAGCTTTCTGAGCCGCATGGGGTTCTTTGGCCGCATGAGTCATTTTCTTTAGTATTTTACATGCTTCTACAGTCCCATACATTACATATTCAGATGATCATGAAGCTAGTCATACAAAATACGAAGACTAGGAAGAGTTTAAGTCATACATGATCAACCCTAGGATTTGTCAATCATGCTACAGCCCGTAGGCAGACAGTAAATAAAGTTGCAAACGAGCTAACACTTGCTCGGCGGCTAAACGCCTCAAAAGAATATTTTTACAAGGGAGTGGGAGAGCAAAATAAAACCCACTCGTTGCCGGGATTCCTTCTAGTGTTCACCATCTGGCAGGAAGGTTGGGAGATCCTCGGTAGCTGCTCCGAAATCTGGCCATACAAAACCAGCTGTGTCAGACCCCAGAAAGTGCAAGTGCCACAAAGGAGGCTTCACTTAAGAACTAAAACCAGCATGTCAGCACATAAATCATAGATGAAATAACATAAGACATAAGTTAAAGAAAACATGATGATAAACGATAAGATAACTAAAGGACTATTCCGGTAACCAAGTTACAACCCGTAAACCAAACAAGGACCAGGGTTGTAACCCTTCACCTGAACAGAACTTAGCCTCGAACCAATTATCGATAAAGTAAGGCATAAACAAGCATGTCCGGAGATATCCATGTACCGGATCTGGGCAAGACTAGACAAGATAGGACTCCATCCATCATTCACGGCCAAGCAAAGAGTACGGCTTGATACTTAACTAACTATGGTTATCACAAGCTTAGTTACTAGCAAGATGCAATGAGGGACGCCTACGGCCACAAGCCCTGCAGACTATCAAGGTTATCCAGACGCAAGGTTCAAGCTTAGAGTTATCATGCCTTGTAAGGTGACTTGGATGCAACACATGACAGTGTGCATAGTAATTGTTTCATGTAGTGCCCCACATAACAGTGAGCTGGAAATGTGCCCTACTCGTCGGCAGGCTACAAGTCCATCAAGGAAGGCGCCCAGATAACAGGGATACATGTCCTAGACAAGACTGGTTGCTTATACAGGTATATTCAATACAATCACCCACGGTGTCAAGAATTCACTTAGCATATCAGGTTAGCCATCGCAACAGCGTATCAAGGTTATCATGTCAAGATTACTTGTCAAGGGTGCACCACGGCGGGTCGCCATCATGTCATGTTACTTATCAAGATTACTTATCAAGGCAAGGGTGCGTCACGACGGACCACCATCAAGAATTATCATGTCAAATTACTTGTCAAGAGTGCACCACGGCGGGTCACTAATCATGCAATTCCATCAGTAAGCCTTGTTCCGATTAACATTCATAAATACTGTCATGATCATATCGGGTCCACGTCAAGTTTACATCAAAGGCGTAAGGATATAAAATGGCTGTAAATTCATAAAAGGGGAATATGGGGACATAAGGCACCCAAGGGGGGAGCAAGGGGTAGCGTACGCTCAGGACATCGTACGCAAGGGTCATGAATACGCTCAAGACAGCGTACGCTCAGGACATGCGTACGCTCAGACCAGGGCACGCTGAAGTCTGCGTACGCTCAGGCCAGGGCACGCTCAAGTCTGCGTACGCTCAGGTCAGGGCACGCTCAAGTCTGCGTACGCTCAGGTCAGGGCATGCTCAAGTCTGCGTACAAAAGACATACGCTTCCAACAGGAAGCGTACCCAAGTCTGCGTACGTAAAAGACGCGCTTCCAACAGGAAGCGTACCCAAGTCTGCGTACGCAAGAGACACGCTTCCAACAGGAAGCGTACCCATGTCTGCGTACGCAAAAGACACGCTTCCAGCAGGAAGCGTACCAAAGTCTGCGTACGCTGCGCTAAAGAGCGCGCGCAACTCAGTGGCGTAAGCTAAAAAGCTTGGCACACTGCTCACTGTCTTCTCAAAACCAGCAAGAACTTCATGGTTGAACCCAAAGCTTCAACATGGAACCATGAAAACTTGAAAACAAAGAAGTTTGATAGATCAAAACCACCAAAATTCGAAC